>DWAO01001654.1:0-18169 GCA_018230605.1 Heliconius congener
AGAGCGAAGAAATGGAAATATCAATTTAAGTAAATATTTCATCTCCTCGAGTGGGAATCGAACTCACAACCAGTCAGTTTTACAGTCACACTGTGCCACTGCGCCACGACTGGTCTACGACTGAAATCTATTTAATTTAATGTATCAGCAATTACTAAGTTATATATTATCTGCCTTTCAAAAAGCACAGTCTTTGAATAATTTAGTAAAACCAATTCAATTTTCTAGAGAACACTTTGTAAATAACATTTTATGAATAAATAAATATATAAATTCATCCAAATATTCCCACGTCTCGAAACACAGTGTGTCATGCAGTATCAATTTTGTTATACGGTCATACTGGGTCGCTTCTAAATATAGCTTTGCGATATAATTGCTATGACAATGTCGTGAAATAAAATGGATTTTACGTTTTTGTTACATATTTATATGCTTGAGCCATATCGTCTTCTGGCTAGATGAAGTGCGGTGTTTTGATCTATTACTCTTCATAATTTTTCTTAATTGACAGAAATTAAAGAAACTTTACTCTACCAGCTCTCTTCTATGTATTTACCTCTACTACTATATACTATATTTTTCTCTATGTACTACTCTAATTTTGTTATTCTGATTGTTGGTTTTATATTGAAAAACAAGTTAACTTTTGTAAATAAATCACGAAAACAGAACGGTGTCGCAAATATTTATTTCGAAATGAATTGTAGGTATTGTATTTTCTAGCTTTTCTTAAGATTTACAAGTAAATGGTTAACTTCCTACAAAATTTTGCAACTTATTCCTTAACATCTATTTGAATTTAAATGAGTTGATGGCATGTTCGTTGCTATCTTAACCCCTGCTGGGGGCCGATGAACTCTAGTATTGACGCGATACTTCGTATTAAGGTTCCATTGGGTGACGAGATAGGACCTGGATATTAGTTCAGAGAAAAGAATTTGTAAGCTCTTATAATAGCTTATAGTTTTTGTTACTCCTAATTTTACATGGAATAAATTCAAAAGTTAACTACAGTTTTGTAATGTTTTTCTAAAAAGTATTAGGTTCAGTTCCCACTCGAGGTAATTAAATGTTTAATATTTTCATTTCTTCCAGGCAAAGCGTGGTGTTGATTTTCGGGGCCCAACACGCAATGCCTTCAGAATTCGGCGGAAAGTGGGAAACGGAGTGTTTAAACACTAGGTTCCCTCTACATACCCTGCCGTGTGCGTGATAGCTGTGAAGCTAAAAAAACTTAAATTATCAACAATTTTGGCACATTTCTTATAAACGGTTCCTAACCAGTTATATAAAGCTCAGTGGAGTAGGCGAATATTATTAGCAATTGTTTCAATGAATCATTCATGATTAGGTCCCGTCTTATAATCTCAAGGGTTACCACGCATTGAGCTTTATTATATGCAATATTTGAATAATAATATTGTTTCTTATAGTTTTCGTAGTATTTACTTCCATTTTTTTCTTACCTATTATTATTCTTACCTTATTACCTAGTTATGTAGACTGTTTTTTATAGTATATTATGTATAAAATTAAATTTTATAATACTTTTTTTTTTTATATACTTTTGCGTAATGTCAGTGAATCATATTAAAATTTAAAAATCTTGCTCAATCGACACCTATCGATATGAAAAACAACACCTGATGTTGCTAATTTTGTATATGAGAAATCACTTACTCCGACTTTCTCTCGCCACTCGGTGAGGTCGAGCATCGGTAGGCATTTCTCGGGTTAACACGTTTTACGCAAGCTAATTGTGTCTTACAATTTGTTTTTTTTTTCGTGTTACTGTAATTTGTCCGTTCTGATTGCACATCGATTTTATATCAATTGCTACGTGAAAAGAACCTTAAATATTTTTTTTAGTAATTAGGTTTTAAGGTTCTTCATAATACAAAGTATCATTTTCAATTTTAACTTATGACATTATTTTACGATTATCAACCCGGTAAATCCCCCACATATAGCTTCATGGTTTTTCCCGCATAGCAGGATAGGAGGGAATACAGTGTTAGGAATTCTTTAGACATTGCGTATGGAGGCTGTGATAATAACAAAATTATTTTATGAATATAATCTTGAATTTATCACAACCATTGCATTTAGAGTCAAATGCTGTCCCACTTTGCAACCGCGGTTTCGATTTCTCATATTATGCTTCTAATATATGGATTTCTAAACATCTTTAACTACGTAATCTAAAATACTGGCTAATAATTACAATATAATGCCTGTTTGTTTTTTTTTCAAATGATTACGTGTAATACGCTCGCAGCGCACAATGCTATTGACCGAGGTGATGGGATGTTATCGAGCGCGGGCTATCGTAAACAGTTGCGCCGGCGCATGCAGATGATTGTGTAAAAATAGACCGGCTTGTACGTTTTTTTTTCAATGATTAATCATACTTTTTTATAGAAACTAATCTTGTATTCATTGTTGGTTATGTTGTTCCTGCAAGTAACTTTATATATGTAAGGTTTATATATTTCGAAGAACATGTAATTAAGTCTAACGATGAAGTTTTTTTATCACTGGCGGCATAGTGTGTAGCATAAAATGAATATTGATTTATATAAGGTCACTCTTTTTCTTAAGCTTCGTTATTTATTGCTTGAGAATTCAAGAATGGCCATAAAATGACAAAAAAAAATATTATTAAGGCTATCGTAAATCATAAAACAAAAAGTTTATTCATAATATAAGTTTATTCGTAAGGGTACCACTTTAAAATGATTGCAAAAAGGCTAAATTTCAATTCGACGAACATTCAAAGTTAAGTTAAGTTCATATACCCTTCCTATAAATGCTACAAAATTGTAAAATAAAACGAAATACGTAACCAATGAAATGCCGTGCGCAGTTATAATAAGCTCAAAATATATTTGATGGCGGTATTCGATAAGTATCCACCGAATTCGATGGTTTCATTTGGATGTCATTGATAAAATTGTTCATTATTCTGAAAATAAAGTTTGAAATGTTTTTTTCAATATTTTTGCCAAGTGGCCAAACGTTTTAAATTTAAATATTATTCTTAAAATAGATCTGATAGAATTGTATTATCTTGACAACTGGAAAAACAAAGAAATTCATAGAAAAAACATAATTTGTGGTTTTTGATGAATATTTACCACCATTCAGCAATTTATACACAACGAGATTGTCAATTCGATTTGCAACAGTTAATGAATGGGTTTTGTTTATTTATTATTTATAAAAGAAAAACATACTTATTTTCACCTCAATAAAAAATATTCAATATTCAATTCCATGTAACTGAAATTTCCTTTTATAATTCCTCCATTTTTTATCGACGCTATTGTTTACTTCGAAGCTTTCCTGTAATCCATAGAATGCCGAAGGGTGATGACGTAAGTAAAGAAGTACACCCTCTCGATCTTGATACAAATAAATACTTAGTTATTTGTAGTTCATTGGGTAACACTATTAAAAATATTTCGATTGTCATTCATGCAAAGTTAAAATTATGATTCAATAATTGCTATTTTGTTATTGGAATTCGAATTACATCCATCTTGTTTATTATACAGCGCCCTAATAAGAAAAACAGAAGGCTTAAGATGTAGATACTTGTCCCATCGACCTTTGTGATATCTTATTTATTCCTTTGCATATGGAAAGGAAATAAGATATTCTACAATAATATTTTACCCTTATAAAATATACGTATTTGTAATTTCAATAATAACAAATACATAGAATGTTATTTGTACAAGGTTACGCTGAATCCACGTGGCAGGGTAGGCAAACGAAACCTGGTTCCTCATTTTCCGCCAAACACTGGGGGCATTGCATGTTGACTGGCGAAACTTAACGCCGCGCTTCAACGTGGCGTTGTACCACGGCTGGCCTCAAAAAAAAACTAGAGAAACAGACGCAAAGACAGACGTGAAAGTCTAATATATCAGTGTTGTTGTATCTCATATGCCAATATTAAAATGAAATAAAAAATTGGGGAGAATGGTTTTTTTTTTTGTATTTTTTCCTCCAAATTATGATTTATTAAATAAATAAACTGTAAACAAACGAAAAATGTTATAATTGACCGTATCCTTGTGCCGTTCTTTTGCGATTTAATTATGCTCAGTTCTCCGGTGCTCATTAAAATAATTCGCTTCTTAAACAATGTTTTGATATAATTCCTTTCGACTTGAAACGGCATTATATGATGGTGGTGGATCTGATTTTATCGCCAGATATTTTCTATACACCTACTTTTATTTTTATTTAGCTTTAAAAATTAAAATTTTATTTCGAACTTTTTTGACATACAAATATGTATAATTTTTATGTTTTCACGTGCCTACTATTTTGATAAATGTAAATACATATATAGATAGACAAGAGAGGCCAGTAGTGGTGCATGGACACAAAGTGTGACTGTAAAAACGAGTGGCTGTGGGATCGATCCTCATTCGATCTCCACTCGAGGAAATGAAATATTTATTTAAATTTATATTTTCATTTCTTCGCCCTGGTGTCGAGGCAAAGCGCGGCGTTGAGTTTTACTACTCAGCACGCAATGCTTCCAGAATTTGGCAGAAATTGGGGAACAGAGTGTCTGAACACTAGGTTCCCTCTGACTACCCTGCTGTGTGCGGGATACAGCTTGAAGCTTATTTAAATACATATATTTGAAGATGTTTGTAGGGTTCTTTGAGCGGCTACATATCTGTCCGTATTAAATTATTTGTATGCGTTATGAAATATACTTAATATTATAAAGATAACATAGAACGCGGTGAATCTGAATATAGTTATTGGCTAGTGTGAAATTTGGACAACAACGTAACTGTTTAATAACCACAATTCTCTTGCGTCTGGTAAACGTTGTTAATAAATATTTTAACAGGTTTAAGACGTATATAGGATTCAAAATGACTGGCACATGATACTACTAGAGAGCAGACATTAAATGTAACATTTGTGTGGTCCACCTTTAATTAGTAAATCGATAGGGTTCCCTAATAACCTTAGAGGTACAATAAGAGAAACATCGCGCAGAAACGAAGCTAACGAGCTGAATAACAGTTTTATCGTGAGCAGTAAATCTGGTGGCTGGCCCTCAAGTGATATAATCTGGGTACAATTGTGTCGCATTCGATTCCCACGTGAAGCTTGCTGTTGCAAAGCCTTATAGTTTTCGATCATATCACTGTATTATACGCAACACCGAGCCTAGGAATAATAAGAAACTCAATAAATAGAATTATTAAAATTTTATTGTGGTTTCGTTGATTTATAACTTTACTTCAACTTATTGTCATATTATATTGTATCTTTTCTTAAGTAAATTTACAAGACTTTACTTTATATAAGTAAACAGTAGAAATTGATTAAAATGTTGTTGGCGTAGTTTTTATGAAAAAAAAAGAAATGGTATGAGTTAACTTGGGGGAACGTAGGGAACGCTATATAATCTCGGATTTCATTATCGAACACTTAATATTATTTTAATTGGCGAGGGGTGAAAAACGCATTGACTTACTCGAATGCAGCAGATTCGGGACTATAAAAATGTGTCGATTACAGTTCTCTATGTTTTATATAAAGGACAAAAAAATAATATTTTAAGAAGAAATATTGATAATAATATTATTGAGGCCAGTCGTGGCGCAGGGGCACAATGTTAATGTAAAATCGACTGGTTGTGGATTCGATCCCCACGGAGTGTCTTAAACTTTACACAAGGTCCTTTCTGGCTACTCTGGTGTGGGCGAGATATAGCGTGAAGCTGATTTCTTTTGATTGATAATATTCATTATCACATAATAATAATTATTCTTACAGACATGTCCATACTAATATGATAAAGTTGAACAGTTTGTTTGGTTGAACGCGCTGATTAGAAATCACTAGCTCGAATTGAACAATAACTATGTGTTGGATACTTAGTCCATATGTTGACGAAGACTATAGGCTATATAGCATCACGTTAATCAGAGTTACCTCGCTACACTTAAAATTTGTTATTGTTAATATTATTAAAATAAGTAATATTTGTTATGTGCCATATGCAAAGCTTAATTATTTCCACTTGACCATTCAGGCGTATTGTATGAAAAAGCAAATTTACGTATACTTCATATTGATTATACAACTAAATATACTTTAGCAACCGTATTAGGCTAGTATTTTAGCATCTACAACTCTGTCGATAAAAACGACACGAATAACAGCTTATAGTTTCTCAGTAAATCTCTAGCGATAACACAATCTCCGAACAATATTATGCAATCTTGTAAGAGGATTTACTTCATGCAACATGCGGAAGATCAACCGCGCTGGCTTATACACTTTATCATATTAATAAAGTTGCGCGAACATATTGTGACAGGATTAATCAAGAAGATATAGGTGGACCCTCGCGACTGGGGTTTATCAACCTTGCCAACTCCAAGTCTAGGTCTTATAACTTGCTTACCAACATTTTGCAACTTTGTGTATCTATTGTACCTGCTTCTTCTGATCTTTGTATTAAAATATTATTATTTTAAGTAATTTTATAATTACGACGTTTATTTTTTATGGTGCTTGGCAGCTAATGTATTCTATGTCGATATATTTGTTTTTATAATGTTTAATAAAAACCAAACAATTTTATATTGGGAACGGAAGTATCTTAATCTGAGATTCCCAGGATTTCTCTTAAAGGGAATCTTTAGACCGTATAAATTATATATACGATAAAGAAATTAGATGAGTAGTGATATAATTAAAATAAAAAAAAATCTCTGAGAATTAAAATAATACGACAATAAAACGTATTCTGTGCTTAACCAGCAATAAATCAAATCAGGAGACATCGTATTATTAATATCTTATTGGTGTTAAGAACTACTTCCTTCCAAAAGGATAGCCTGCATTGCGGCTGTAATTAGGTAACATTCATTTTTGAATCGGCTTGCGCTTTCTATCTTAAACATACTCTCAGAGGTATGCTTTACACTAGCATCAAGATTGTAATTATGTTAATCTTACTCCTAAAACGTATTATTCGCAACGGTAGAATTTAAAGAAGTGCGTCACTGTGGAAATAAATTTCCATATTTTTATATTGATTATCTAGTACTAATCTATGATAAGACTGACAATGATCTCCAATAAAAGTAGAATAGGTTTTTTGACCAAACCTACTAAATTTTGCTTAATATGATTTATCTGGAAGATCGAGTAGATTTTGTTTAGTATGCACAACCTCGTATCCTTCCACAAAAGTACAGTAGCACAGTTACATAACCAGTTCCTGGCAAAATTCCTGGCTTTCCTATTTGATCAAGTGTTGCCAAGTTTTTCCAACGGGTCAGCTGTGCCAATATTGGCTAGATCGTGACGTACTCACTCTGAAGTGGCTTGCGGTAACTACTATGTGACTTGGAGAGCACATTCATATAAAGTTTTTGGGATCGTTTAGTTTTAAAGTCAAGTTTGGACAGCTGGATATGTAGCTTCGTGTAGATATACTATTATATATTGCTGCAGTATTCCTGGTGTTTCATCTGCATCAAATATTGTTCTTATAATTTTTTAGTACAGTTTTTATCCAATGATGTTAACGTTTTTGCGAAGTATTTTAAAAATTTTCTGACGATGAATTGTTACAAAATGCTGGAAATGAGATAAAAGGTTTTAGTTTTTCAGATTGGAGCTGTATGATAAACACAACAAATTTATCTTTAAAATTATAGCACTAAAACATTTATTTAAGCCCGGCAAATTAAAAATATAAGTCGAAGAATCTTGCAGATACAGTTAAGTATTTAATAGGAACGTATTCGCTCACAATTTCAAGTGTACTAATTACCTACAAGAAATGCGAGAAATTGCAATACTTAAACACTTAAAATAAGCGTTAATGCAAGAAGACATTCTAGAAAAGGAAAAGTAATAATTCCTATGTAATATTTGTACAGCCTATCATTGTTTATTTTTATTTTTAAAATCTATAAACATTCCGTACCTATATGAGAGTAGTCAGTCGTTACAGGAAATGAATTTAAAGGAAATTTCTCGTTCTTTCGGATCGAGTTACTTTTGAACATCGCTCCAGCTATCTGAAGAACGGTTGTCGTATCATATATAAACTTTTTGATGTGAGTGCTCCGTAAATGTAATATAGTAGAAGTGTACGTATGCCTATATCTATGTATATTAAGTCTTGTGTGTGAACAGCCTTATTACTTCTAGGTGCCTTAACTTTCATGACACAATGATTATGAAAGTAACATTTTTGAAAACTTTGCAGTGGTCCGTGGTCACGGGAAGACTGAAACGTCGGGTTTCCAAAAATTTATAATCTATATCGTATTAAATATACGCGTTTAATCTGGTAAAAATAGTTTCATTTAAAACAGTGGTTCTTTTCTATATATATTTATATCTTCAACTCCATATTTGTACAGTGCAGTGATGTCTCTTGAGAAATTTATTTCTTGTCAGCTATATTCTACAATTAATTATAGCGTCGCTTAACTTTCTTAATACAACTTCTTATTCAAAGATATTTTCTCTGTATTCATCATTATTATTATTGTAAAGTGCAAATACATATTTTATAACTTTTTTGATATCAGTATATTTATCAGTCGAGGCTGCTGTTGAAACGCAGTGGTTTTTATTATATTCTCCACCCTGCTAGACAAATTGCAGCTTTTAGTTCCGCCACTAAACGAATTGTGTCTGAAATTGCCAAACTGAAGGAGTGGTGGTGTAGAATGTTTTAACTATGTTCTGTCTGCCTATCCTGCTGCGGGGCAAACCGGCTTACAAGAAACATCCTAGTGACAGACGGACTGACAGACAGATTAAGGGAGTCCTACTTTCGTTAGGATTATCACTAGGCAGTATAGTGCCACAGTTAGGAATTATACAATGGGAGGAACGGGAGGAACAACGGGAGAGAATTATGCACAGCATAATACATTTAAAAATATATACCAACATATGTACATGTTGATGATTGACGATATGTACGTATTTCTTACTCATTTATAAATACATGAGACAATCCTAATTTATTTAACGAGGAGTCCTGGTGTGAAAGGCTAATTTACCCACTCGGTGGTAATTTCGACAAATTGCTACGCTTTGCCAATTCCGTCTCTTCGAAAAACTCTACCGCTCGTCTGTACTAATTTGTGGCTTTATTAATTTAATGTATACGATGGTTTATCGTTTTGCCTTTTTATAATATGCTATTCGTTGCCAGCAATCTTGTTTTCGTGATATGATAAATCACTTCTTTTCCTATTCACGTGGGAATTACGAGGAATCTTATCTTAGTGTTCCCATTCTCTCTAATTTAACTGCATGCCAAATTTAAACTTTTAAGACCAGTGGTTTCGTTTGTTGCTTATCAGTCAGTCACTCAGTAACGGAAGTTTATATATGGTATAGATACGTTTATTAATTTAATTGTAATATTATAAAAAAAGGTTATATACCTAGTATATTATATTTTTATTTAAAACAAAGAGCCTGTATGTTAATAATGACAAAATGACACTTTAAAATAATAACCTGTGATAACTTCATGCAAACAAACTTTAACAAAATATCAAATTTTGCCAACAATGCCGCGCTGTTGAAAATTAACTGAACTCGCTTATTCTAGGCTGCGGTCAGTTTGTGTCAAAATGAACGGCGAAATTCGCCACTTTTATCGTTGTTCTGACACTTTAATACAAAAAATAACAGATATCTGTGCATAACAAACATTATATTACCTAAACACAGTAATAGAATTAGTATTTAGAATATTTAGAGGGCATCATTGCGCAGGGGTTTTAGGTTCGAATCCTACTCAGAAAGTTAATTGTTTTCATTTTTGTCCGGCTTCGAAGAAATAATTGTATACTAAAAATTGCAAAATTGTATAACATAAAATATGAAACAAATCCATGTTTCTTGGTTCT
The DNA here is from genome assembly GCA_018230605.1 of Heliconius congener. NCBI lineage: Eukaryota > Metazoa > Arthropoda > Insecta > Lepidoptera > Nymphalidae > Heliconius > Heliconius congener. Next base: position 9,945 of record DWAO01001654.1, read on the forward strand.
CTACACATAGTACGGGAGGTAATAAAAGCATGGAAAGGTTTTCTCAAAAGTTATTTTAGAAAATGGACTCTATAGAATTTTTGTAGAGATCTTTAGAAATTTTTGATTAAAAATGTGATAAAGAACTGAAAAGTTTTTAGTGTTTTATGATAGACATATAGATTTGTAGGTTCTATACATATTGTATATGATTATATATCCATTAATTAAACTATCAACATATAATAATATACGCCTATGTTGGGGTGTGCATATGTTGTACGTTGGTTTCATGTTATGTTCGTTATCTGTAGCGCCTGTCGGATTACGACCCTATATATGCTGCTGTATCGCACTTTGTATTAACGTTGCGTTGTGCAATTGTACGAAAATGCTCACTTGAAATTGTAATGCAACTTTAAGCTCACAAGAAATACGTTTTAAAACACATTATGATTTCATTTGCGGTAATTTTGTTGCTTTAGATTTTAATAAACAGTCCTGCCTTATAGGGGTAAGTTATTTGAGTCTAATTTTTATAAGCTGAAAGTTTTATTATAAACTGTTGCTTGTGATAATATTTTTTTAAATCATACTATTTTTAAAATATAATTTGCGATTTTTCAACTTTTTCGTGGTAGAAATACAGTATACGGAAGTATTAAGCAATTACCGTTTTTTAATTTTATGTCGCAGTCGACGATGACAGTACTTACTGTAAAAGCTATAGTGTTTTTTATAATGATCACATCATGGCTCAATTGTATTGGCTACATTCACAGAACGAATCGTAATAATGTTGAGACTTTACTTACCGGATCTCTTGTCCAAGTCCGTTGTTATAACAATGACTTCTATTTCTATGTAAAAGCCGATAAATTAAATTCATCTATTTGTGATTGGGTCCATTTTAGTAGATCGAAATGAGTTGCTTTGTCTTGAGCTAAGTTTAAAAACGGTCTTGCCGAGCGAGTTATTCCGGACCTTTCGGGTCGGTGTTTTCCGAACAATTACATCCTGATCTGGTCTTGATAGTATTCGAGAACAGACAACGCGTCATTCTGAAGCAGATTGACTGCATTTGAATTGCTAAAATGTACCTATCTATTACTTGCACTAGCTAGGTTTAATGCTTTATTTATACAAACTAAGCAATATTTCTATGTAATTTTGTTTGTCATTATATTTGAAATCTGGTTTCATTCTGATAGGGCAGTGTGGTAAGTTGAGATAACGATTGTGTATTATTTTATGATTGTTGTGCATTTTATAAGTTAATTAAATGTATTTAAGTAATGAAATAATAATTTTTTTTACATAATTTCTTTATTTACTAGTACGATGCTTAACAATTAGAATAGGCCATGCAATAGTAAATACGTATTTCTCAAAACTTCTTATATATTATGTATTATAATATAAGCATAATTTAGAATACAGAAACATTTTAGACTACACGATATTCGATCGATTTTTGTACTCGAATGTGTAATGTGGCCCATTCATTACTTAGCATTTAGATAGGTACTCTAGAAGGCCGGACGTCCACACTGAATGTGATTGAACTGATAAGTAGTAACCGACTGGACGTAATGTATAGAACTGTGGCGTGTACAATAAATATGGCACGTGACACGCAGTATTGGAGGTACAGATAGTTTACAGTTAATCATAATATTTTTACTTATCTAGGATCAAAAACATATTCCAATTAATTGAAACATACTTTTTTGAGCTTTACTAGATTAGTTATTCATGTTCATTAATTTAATGATAATAACAAGAAAAAATAAGCGTAAAGACTTTACTATAATTTTCTCCACTTTTCTTTAACTTTGTCTCTATCTATAGTCGTCAATACTCCTCAAAGCAATGCGTTCGTTTTACTTTTATGTGTGCACAATTTTTATAGAAAAGACCGACAAAGAAAGTATAATACACTTAGTTTTTGCGGCACAGTTAATAAAAAGTATAGTTTCTCTTAGGAGCGTATTATTATTTCATTGCAAGCATCTCTCGAGGGATACACGCTACGCTAGCTGAGCTAGAATGCAAAGGAAAATCCTAGAGTTTCATCGTGGAAAATAGACGCAAAATAAAGACCTCATTTTACATTGCATATCGGGTGGCTTGACTTGAATAAGGGATGATTAGAACATATCGTTGTACTAGGAGAAATGATGCGACACTAGCATTGGTACAACTGTGTAGGCATGCGTTTGTCCAGCTATTAATGTATGCACAGTATTGAAATTATATGATATATTTTTTTGGTCTGTAATTTTATATATATTTTAAAATATTATAGGAGCTTACAGAACCAAATATGAATGATGTAATACAATAATTTATCACTTTCTTAATATACCCACCAAAAAGTATGTTATAGATTTTTAATAAGCTTAACTTAACGTTTACCATCAAAAATATGTACTCTTAAAATAATGTTTATTGTTACCTAAACAAATCCCTGCATTTATATTAAAACAGGTGATCCCAATTTTTAAAAAGTAGGTACATTTGTATATTTCTTCTATTTTTTCGACGACACGTTTTCTTTCATAATCATAACAAAACTCAGTAAACATATCATGACTATTTGGGACGAAACTGGAGCATGTGCAAAGGCAACTTTGTTCTTTTATATGCAAACAGATGCTTTCGGATAAGTGATAAAAATAGACCAATGGACTTAATGCTCTTTGTACTGAACGATGTCACAGATATTTTCTTTATCTAAGTCTAATCTGTTTTTTTTGGTTGCAAAGCTGCCTTGCAAAATGTCATTCATATGGATATATATATATATATAGCTGTGTCCTTTTATTGCTTAAGACGGGTGTTGGCTAAGATAGCTATCTTATATTATCGTTCAATATAAAAAAACTTGTTTTAAATGTGTACCTATCTATATTTTTCGTGTTTAAAACTGTTTGAAGAATCTGTACCTCAAAAACAAAAATTCAAGGAATTCTTTGGTATCCGTCCGTATGTCCGTCAGTCTGTCTGTTCGTTTATCAAGACAATTTTTTGTTATAATAGTTAACATCTATCAAATTATGACATTATTTCCTCTGCAGTATCATTGCACATGACACACCTACTGTGCTGTATTCTAAAACGTAAAGGTAACTCAGGATTCTTAACACTACCTTGCACATGACTAACGTATGTTCATATTTGACAACACCAGAGGCCAGTCGTGTAACGGACCTAAACAAGTAGTAAATTTATGTAGTCATTAGAGTAGAGTTCATTGAACCCCGATCGCTAGACAGATGCTTGTTTACATCCACGCTTTAAGCGTTAATGGGGTCGAATAGCCGTTAATTAAAGCGTAGAGTTGATTGGCTGCAAATCAAAGGGACGCCGGGGTTGTGTTGAGAAATATTTTTTTGTTCCTTTATTAGATGTTACAACGTAAATGTATTTTAGGCGTGATTAGTAGGTACTTTTATCAGAATATATTTTATTTATAAGATAGCGAATGTGATGTCGCGATGTAAATATTTCATGGATGGAGACCAAACTCACAACCTGTCGCGTTTACAGTCGCATGCTTGTGCCCCTGCTCCACGACGGCCTTTAAACTTTATAACTTAAATTAGCCAAAAGGTTGCATGCGCTATGCTAAAATATTGTAAATTTATGTCTATCCGTTTGCCCCTTTGTTGGATTTACGTCAACGAAATGTTTTAAGTTAGTGGTTCTTTCCTGTCATATTAGGTTTAATAACAAACATTTTGGAAGGTTTATGTGGAAGATTTTTATATTTGTTTTTAATACGATTATAGCCATTTTAAAAAAAGTTAAACGTAATACCGGTAATAACCAGAAAAGATTTAAAAATGTATAAGTAAATATAGTAGAGTCTATAATTTATGCAATTTGTTAGCGCTATGGTCGTAAAACAGTTCACATCAAAGTCTTGTATGAACGCTGGCAACTTCTGAAATTTTACACGTAAATTCAGTCTGCAATATGACTTGACGTGTTTAGATGGCTGAATAAATTGGTTTGCACTGGCTGGCTTCGCTTGATTTTATTAAGTTCTTGAAATTCCTGAATTCGTGACCTGAATTTTAAATATTGTTCATTGCATTTATTGCATTTATTGTAAGAAATGTACCTATGTCGAGAATGACAGAGTGCAGATCTTGCTGAAAAATATGTCATATTAAGTGAAATGATTTTTACTAGTTTTTTTAACATATGTTTTGGTCATATTAGGACATTTTTTATTGAACTCTATGTCCCAAAATGCTTTCTGGACTATTCCAAACAATTTATAATTTTACGTCATTAAAATTCTTTGCACAATTGGTATATTGCAATATAATAGATTGGTTCTGAACAATCACCAGCTTGTACTATTAGTATGCAAATCCAGGATAATGTGGTTATTATGACAATCGAAAGCATTGTACGGTTTGTGTGAAAAGAATGAGTATTGATTGCATTAATAAATTCCGTTGAACATCGTTTGCCAGGTAACTGTGCAGACAGGTCATTGTTCTGGCACGTTAGTATTCGCGACGACAGGTGGCGCGCGTGACACCAGTTTCCGGCGCAGGCGCATATTTAGGATACATGCACCACGATTCGACATTGTAAGGTAGAGCTTATATTGTAATCACATGTAAAATATAGTTAAAATATTTTTTTTTGTTAAAAATTAAGAAATTCTGTGAAATGTGAGAGCGCATCAAAATTATATTATGAAATATTTTATATTTTTTTATATGAAATTTTTTTTACTAATATAAATAAATTATTGGTTTTAGAAATATAATCAAATATTATAAAATAATTTATACATGTTCCATTTACTTAATGTCTATATAGTTCTATTTTTATTATGTTGACCATTGCTATTAGCTAGAAACGACCGCCGTTCGCGGTTTAAGCGACATTATTTATTTACAATGCAACTTGAACATTTTACGAGCCTTATCAGTCAGTACTGTCTGAGCTGCCGATGTGTCAACATCGCATTACAGGGCTATCGCAAAAAACACAACATTATTCAGATTTCCATTTTGTAGTGATAGCGATGTGTTTAATAATGTGATAAATAGACCGTAGTAGGATAATTAGTCTTTAGTTAAACTCATTGTTCGTATTAACGTTGAATATGTAAAATTATTAGATTAGTTATAAGATAATTCACTCCTTAAAACATTCGATGAATAAAACTTAAACTATACAATATACCTTGTTATAGAGAGATAAATATAGAAAACTGTTAGTATCATTTTAATTAGATAGGGCAGCCCTAATTTGACGCCAGTTCATGCCGCTCGTCAAACGGATATTTAATCACGAATCCTTGAATAGTGAACCTCATTATTGTCGCCGCTGTAATGGCGTTGTAGTGGCATTTGTTTTTTATCGCGACCGGAAATACACTCCATCACAGGACGTAGCAGATGTTTTAAAATTAATTTTTGAAATTCGCGTTATCTGGCAATTTATTATAAAGTGCCATCGTAATTTATAACGATTTCGAAAATATGTAAGAGCTTAAAGTGTCCATCAAATTTTTTTTATTTGTGTTATCGTTTTTGGGGGATATGTGATTGTGGAAACATAAGCTTTAATGTTAGTTGTTTTAAATTATCCGTTTAATTAGAAGAAAATTTTCAGAATCAAACGAGATATCGCCAAATCGACATATAAGACAAACTGTGATCGCCTCAGGGCGTTAAATCATAGATAAGTGAACTAAAGTGCTTCTTTACCAAAAAAAACATACATGCGTATGAATAAGCCTTAAAGGACCAACTTAGAATTTTGTAACCGTTTTTTATTAGTGTACAAACGCCTTAATTTTATACCGACTAGTGATAAGTAGGCTAGTGATATGGTGAATGTTTTTTTACGTGACCATGGAGTGAAAGTGGTGTGATAAAGTATTCAACTTGGAGCCATCAAGCACGTGGTCATCATGGAGCGCTGTGACGGGTTCTTGCTGTATAGGAAGCCGGTGTATAGAGTGTTCCAGTATTTGGAAACGTAAGTGTATAATTAATTATTATTCACAGTGTTTGTTTTGAACGCGCTTTTATATAAGGAAGAGGAAGTGGTAATGTATATTTGTTCTGATTATTGATTTCGATTTTTAATTAGAATAACTCAGCGATAGATTTTTTTAAAATACTTTTGTAGTAATAAATGTACGTTATTACACTAAAAGTTAACTTTAATTTTTGAATTTTGTGGATAACTATAGAGAATACTAGCGTTCTCTTTCTGTCTTACCTTTGGGAAAACTGGTTTTCACATTTTAGTAAATAGAATGCAAAGTTATTATTAAAATAGATGTATTATGCCAATCTCTATGAAATCTATATTATATTTTTCCTAGTAAATATAAATTTAGAGTATCTACGACAATACATCTTAAAATGTTCAACTATAAAAGAAAACTTCTTTTAAAATTAATAAAATTACTGACAAAACAGGGAAAAATGTTCGAAAGGAGACGTGTTATATTGCTCATCATAATGAGATGGTGTCATGTAAGTAAATTAAGTAATGTCACTTGTCGCAGTTGATTTGAAAATTATTCCATCCGACGACATAATGCCGTCGCGTGTCAAAACCACTTTAGCTATTACTTAAATTTTAGATGTAATTTGATGTATATTACCTACTACTATGACTCTTGTCTGTGGATCAATCCATTGCTTTATAATATTTTATATATATTTATAAGTGTTAATATTGTTTATTAAAAAGCTATTGTTTATTTTTTTATAACAAAACATATTTATATATTAAATATCTCCTAAAATTAATAATGGTTGTATCTACTGCGAAATAATGTGTATATATTTTGCTAAACTCAGTATTTTTGTTTTTAGGGTTCCATAGCTAAATGGGGAAAAACGGAACCCATACATGTCAGTCTGTATTTTCGTTCGTCCGTGCGTCACAGTCATTTCACTCGGAGATTATGGGTATGGATGTACTGTATTGTATGGATGAAATTTAGAAGGTGTATTTAAAGAATTGCTACAAAATGTTGTAGTATGATTTAAAAAAAAATTAAAATTAATTTGTATGAAACTCAGGGATTAAATAAAATCCGAGGAGTATGCCGGATAGGGTGTCATCCGAAGTGTTTCTAAATGGTATGGAATTTTCTCAGAAAGTTTTTTGATTTTGCCAACACTTTTTGAGATATTGGCTCCTAAAGTGATAAAAAGTGTCCCCCCAATTACAATTTTACCATTTTACCCTTCGTAGTTAAAGAAAGGGTCTAACTACGGAGGGTAAAATTGTAAACATATTGAAATTCTAGAATTCTACGAAAATTTCAAACGAAAATTGTTATAAAGAAAATCGATTTCGTGATTTAAATAAACAGGATAATTTTGATGAAAATATCTTTCGATCGAATTAAATTTAGCTATTTTTTAAAAAATAGCATATCAAGATATACAATGGTGATGGTCGTAAAATATTGTTTTTTGTTTGTTGTTACGGAATCCTTCATAGGCGAGTCTGACTCGCTTTGTCCGGTTTTATTTATAGAAGGTCAATCTAACAATGCATTGTTTAAATTTTAACTAAGTAAACAAAATAATTGTGTACAATGCTATATTTTAAATTTTATTTAATATGACGTGTATAAGAATTTTACTTTTTTAACACTTTGTTATTAGATCCACTTGTAACTACGTCATAAAATGTAAGAAACTAAATTTTTTACCCCATTTATTAACCCCTTCAGAGGTTGCTATTAACCACTACCTACCTAACCATAGTTAGCTGAGAGATTCTATACCACTTGTACTTTTTATGCTTTGCTAATTTTATGATTGAAATTTGTGTAACAATGAAATTTAAATTTCAGAAAACAAACTGCGTCAGAATGGACGGCATTATTTTTAATCTACCAAAAAATTAATTGACCTGAAATTAAGATGTACAGTTAATATAGGATGGGTGAATAACAGACGAGCTCTGGCTAAAGCTAACACTCTGCAAGTTTGATGAGGCTCGCAGACAGAACAAAAGCATTAGCTGGACCCTCCGGACTTGTCACTATATAAACACAGGTGACATAGGCCCCTTTGCCTAGGAATTGTTACTTGGTTTTTTTATATTGTGTATGTTAATTATTAATATTGTTATGGAATATATTGTTGTTTCTTTATTATTTTATAATTTAAATAAGCATGCATTATAAATTAATTTGAATAATGGAACCTTTTTTTTAAACATTTTTAAAGTGTTAA
>DWAO01001655.1:0-18166 GCA_018230605.1 Heliconius congener
GTTGGAAATTTTATTTATTTATGCTGTAATATAAATATATATATATATATATATCTATATATATATGTCGTATCGATACTTATTATTAATTATTTCAACAGTATTTTTAAATATTCATTGTGCACGTGCACATGCATCTAATCTCGTACAAAAACGCTTAGGGTGGAAGCTACCACGTGGGGGCGAGATTATATTTCCTGATTTCGGGTAAGTCCATTTTATAAATATTACTGGTAATAATAAAGTGTTTGTTTTTAATTAGTTTATTATATTTTTTATTGAAATATAAGTATATTATTTAATATGAGTTATAACAATTTTTATGATTACATTTATAAAAAAATAAAGTATTATGAATATTGATATTCCTATTTATATTCCTTTTTTTTCCTACATCTACAAGTCTGCAATTAATTTCAAGTGCAACCAATGTGTCTTCCAAAGAGCGCTAAGGAGATGTGAGTAGGAATTTGTCAGTTCCATTTCTGTGTGGGGGTGTCTCCTCATAGCGCGACTTGACGAAGTCTGAAAGCCCATTTTGAACCTTAAAGCTTTCACTGAAGGCGTAATAATGTTGAAATAATATTGGTTCTGTATATACAGTCCCAGACGGACCGGCTGAGTCGATACTCTATGTACGTCGTGTACATAATGCTCTTTTAGAGTTCAAGACATATCGATCTCCACTAGATGCGAGACAGGAAGACAGAAGGAAGGTTCCGAGTTTAAATACCGTTAAAATAAATCTTAACACATCTTAGGTAGTTAAATTCTCGATTCGCTATTTAATTTGATCAGAATCACATTTGGTTTGTTGTGTTACCTAATTACAATTTTAAAGAGTTACCTAAATACCTATAATAAGGGACCTAATATCTAATGAAAGTCATATGTATTGGTTTACGTTACGTGATCCAGCTACTAAATAAATAATCCTTATCCTCTTAATGGTGCTTCATGGAAATAGTAGACTTAAATAAGCTCATGTTACATTAACATTAAACGCGATTTTTTTTAAAAAATAATTTTGAACTTAGCATCTATTATTATTACTTTCTAGCATATTTTATACGTAATAACGATATCTATTGATGGATAAATGTAAATAGAGATTCGCGATAAAATATTATAGGTCTTTAAAATGTTACAAAAAATATCTAAAAACGACTGTCTACCTGACGAGTCTACGAACAAAACAATCTTGTTCAAACCACTTTTCGGTTTGCACCTGTCGTTATGAAACGGGAACAAGCTACAATGGCACCAGCCACATGGTTCTCTGTAAATCTATTCAAATTCACAAACCAGTCTTCCATCCATTTTTATCTTCTAGTTAAATGAAATACTCGGTCCAATGAACGTTTCACATATTTTAGGTAACATAAAAATATGTTTATTAGGTATTTATTAAACAAAAAGTATAGGACTAAAATATACAGTTATGTTATTATTACTATACTACCGATAATAACTTACTAGTTATTATAAATTTAAAATTAACGGTTAAAATTGCAGAATATACGAAATTGGGTCTATTGCATCTATTTATGGAACGGCTGCTCGCTCATCAAAACACACGGGTGCGTGTAACATCCAAGTCCTTAGGCGTGGTCAATTAATTAAACAACGTATTTAATGTCGATTTTTATCCAAGAAGGAGACACTTCTGCTACTTATGTTATGATTCACAATTACTTAGTCATTATTTCTCACGCTCACGCTTTACACGAAGTAACTACATACAAAATTTCCGCCTCCAAAAACAATTTGTATGAATTGAATGCGAGGCACTAGTATATAAAATTAGATCACATTCGTCTGGATCAGGTCCTTTAACGTGTGCAAGCAGAATGTGTGTTTATATTGTTACTTATAAGGGGTAAAGTAGATATCCTAGAGCCTTGACATTTCTAATATTAAACGTTTTAAATTAAACAGTGTTTGTTTATTACAAATAATGTAACCACAACTATTGTAATGAAGTTAAACCAAGAAATAGTTAAGCTAATATGAGAGCACGATGCTTGCCTTATAAAAATTGTAATATTTTCATTTGCTAAGGATATTATCAATTTTATCGCGGTGATTAAATTAATCATTTCCTATACTATCGTATCATATATACATAAATGTATTTACAATCCATAATTTGTATATATCAAGATATATACTATTCTAAGAGGTAATTTACTTAGTTTGCTCTTTTTTTTTGTTATTATTTACAAATTTAATCGTTGGGGAGAAAAACGAAATAAACCGGGCGAGCGACTCTACCTACACAGGACAACATCGTTATCGATCGATGTAAAGCGTTCCCCGGCCGGCATGAGCCAAATCGTTTTGTATTAACACAGAAGTGCATCAAATTGAAGTTATCTATATTACTATAGAGTATTCGTTACCTGAGAAACACGAGCGACTGCTCAGTGAGCTCCCACAACACAGTATACCACAACACACGCGATAGGACGAGCGGCAGTACCGACCCGCCCGAGCTAGAGATGCCGAATGAAAAGTACTATACTTCAGTTCGTACTTCGTAGTAGCTACCGCATGAACGGCCGATGACATCCAACGAGGGACAGGGACCGATATATAGAGGCGTCTCACGTACTGTAGAGTCGCAAGGGGACGTTCCTCACCGAAATGTACCGAATTCGGTCGATTTATAATAAGGAGCTAGCACGTGAGTTGCGCACGCAGGATCCGACGCGTCCCGTCTACTCGTTGTGAATAGAGAAAAAGATTAAGCACACCGTACAGTGTACACTCCATACATCACATACATACATACATTCAAGATGGCGATAAGGAAACGCATTGACATTCAATGTAGAGATCGTTATCTATTTCCTATATATGCTTTGGAAAGTTAATTTATAATAAAGATGTGTTTATTGTATTTAGTTAACACTTACTTAGCAATTAAGATTATATATAATAAAAAACAACATTATCAATGAAATAACTTTATTTTATTTAAAAATAGCAAATTTTATAATTGACATAAAAAAAGATTTACCAAACATTAATTAAATATCGATGATAAAATATATTTATCTATAAACAATATATTTTTCAACAATAACAACGGCAGTGGAATTAGTATAGAAAAATAATTAATATCAAGTACTCTTAATCGAGAAATATCATGTAGATTTAAATCTAGCATTATAAAAGATAAAGTTCATCGAAAAAAACTACCAAAAAATAATAATATAATTTTGTTCAAGCACTTACTGTATTGTGTGGTTAGTGTTAAGTCAGTTAGTCATATCCTGTAACTTTAACTAACAAGCCAAGTTTGACTCTACAATTAACTTCTACAAGATATTTCAATTAATCTCACGTTAAAAAGACTTCGAGGAACATGAAGTATGGCACACATATAACAATAATATATTTATACAATGAAAAATATTGTTAATATTTAAGATATATTAAATAGTAGCAACATTACGATATTTAGCTGCTCTACTTTCTACATCAACACTACTCACAAATACAAGCATTGAGCCCTACTTCCAATCTATCTATATCTATAGTCTTCAAACCAATTTTTTAACCTTTTTCTCTTTAGGTTCATAACATTTATTAATTTTACATTTTAAATATTCAGCTAATTACTCATATATCATGATCATACAATTAACAAAAAATATATTTTCTAATTTCACAGTTATCTAGAATATAGAATTTTAAACATTTTTTTATATAAATGAAATTATTTTTAGGTACACAAGTTGAGTTAGTAAGACTAGATAAATACATAAAGGGAAATTAAATAAATATTATTAAAAAAAATTTAAATAGAATTATAAAAATATAACAACATTAGCTATTTTCAAGGTAATATTGTTGGTATTGTTTGTAGCTGATCTTTTATTTTTGTTAACTTAACTAAGCACCCTTCACAATATATGAGTTCTGGGCAAAACTTAAAATAACAAATTCATAAGTAAAAATTAGTTTCAAAATAAAATCCATTAGTATAATTAGTACTAATATGAACGATTATTATCTCATAAAAATAATCTACAAAACTACATAGTACATATAAATGGCAATAAAAATTTGGCATTCAAAATACGTATTATAAAAGTGCCTTCTAGTGGTAAAGTTATGAATAGAAATTATAATTGTTTAAAATTGTTACATATAACATTACACAAAAAATATCAGATCTAAAGAAAGAAAAACTTTGATATTTTTGAAATTACTGCAAATTATATGAACAGTTTTATAATTATCATTTTCAATAGAGGCACAGATAGACGTGTGATAAGGTACCAATTAAAAACAACATATAATAGCCAAACTATACGTAACCCCAGATATCATACTACTGCAAACCCATAACTTTTGCGAATATTGTTTAAATAAGGACTTTGAAATCTATGTAATATAAAAGACAAATATGTTTGTAATTTAGACATCATGGGGTGCGGGTAGTTTCTCCCAGGACGGCTCAACTCCCCAAATCTGCCTCGCGTATTCCGCAATGGTACGGTCCGAAGAGAACTTTCCAGAAGACGCGATGTTCTCAATAACCATTTCCGCCCATTTCGCCGGATTCTAGAGGCAAATAAAAAAATGTTGTTAAAACGTTAAAACTTTCAGGCAGTCCATAAAATACGTTATATGAATCCTTGTACAGTTATATTATTACAGTGCTAGTGTTTAAATTAAAACAGTTTCGAAATACGATTTAGATATTATACATATTTTCAAATGTCATGTAACTTAGGACTCTTCCCCACCTCCTGTTACACAAAGTCACACTTTGTCGATACCCTCAATGCGTGACGTAACTATGAATAAACCCTTCTGTAAAAAAATTATAAATACTAGCATAACATTAATCGATTTTTATAGTAGTAACATAATATAAAATTGTAAATAACAAAATATTTGAAGGATGACCTCAACGAAATGTTTATGATAACAAGTTGTCGAACTGCATTTTTAGCTTGTGTGATATTCGGTTTTTTTTTTACAAATATAACTTATATTAAATATCACCTCTACCTCTACTCTAGAAGGATAAAAAACGATATACATTTGTATATATTCACATAATAATAACGTACACATGAAAATGTAATAACAACTATTTATGACATGGTAATTAACGTCAGTATTCATTTTCAAATTTCAAAACAAAGTTTTGTATTGCAGACGCGACATGATTTTTTGTGCAAAAGTAGAGAAGAAAATTCTTTCACCATTACTTCTATTTTTTTGTTGTTATTTATTATAGCAATTAATAATGATCGACATAATATTGTATATATATTTATATTATTTATATATGTAATATACATAATCCTTTGCTGAAGGCAGCAAAGTGATTCTTGCCCGAATTTTTCACTTTAGTATTTAAAGATAGCATAATCTTCCTAACAAACAAATGTATATATTTTCATTGAACAATGTAATTTTTTTATTTGAAATGTATACAAGTTCAAACGGATATATCTTGAACTTGATCAGTCCCCTAGATTAAAGTAGACACAGCCAGTTGATTACAAAATTGCCGGCATATAAAATTGATTATTCGCACGACGGCCGTAGAGAATACGCTGAGGACAAACTGGAACGACTGCAATAACCTTCAATTTAAGCTCATGTATCTCCAACATTTAATTTTAAACCAATTATAGATACACTAAATATTTTATTGGATTTATTAATTTTTATTTATTACAAAAATATGCCTCTGTTTTTAAAATTGGAGTATTAAATATTCCAAAATGTTTGATGAAAGAAGAAAGTTACCACATAGATTTATCTCTATAACTAATCCGGAGTTACTAAGGGATGTAACGGAAGGGCAAGGAGCGGGGTCCTTGTTTGTACTTACGATTTTTTTTAAACATTGGTTTTAGTTTAAACTTTGTTAGTTTAATCTTTTGTTGATTTTTTTGTTTGAATTTTGTTACTTTTTTTAGGTTAATCTTTTAATGATATTATGTTATTTAAATATAGCTAATAAGGTGTACGTATAAAATATTTTTTTAGGTTTCCGTAATTTTTAAAGGAACCTTTATAACATCACTTTGTTGTCGGTCCGTATGTCTATCTGTCTATCTGTCAAGAGCCTTTATCTCCCTTATCAGGAACGCTTTATATCGCAAAAACGTGTATTTCGACATTAAAAGGGAATCAAAATTAATAGGGTACTTCCGGTTGACCTAGAATTATGAAATTTGGCAGCTAGCATCTACTGGTACTACTAGTTCAAGAATAAACCTGAAAACTAGAAATTTGTGGTTAAATTCTAAAAAAAATATTCTTAAAAGGAGGGGCCAAATTTGATATTAAGGCCGCTAGTTCAAGTAAGGTATCAGATGCAAGCTAAGCTAAGCTTGAATTTCAGAAAAAGTTTGGGACCTCCAATTTTTCTACGGAACTTTCAGTAAGCGAACCCGACTCGCGCTTGTCCGGTTTTTTTTTATCTAATTTGAATGGTATTCCAGTAGGCAGTTTAGCATATTACATCTTTTCTAAATTAACTTAACCATAATAAATGTAATATAGTGTTGAAAAGTACACATAAAAAAGTGGCAATATTCATTAATTGTAAACAGTCGAGAACATCTACATAAAAAAATTAAAAGGCTTTATGTATGTATATAAATATTAATATATCACCATATTTTACTTCAATCTTTAATCATGTACTGTTTTATTATGAAAAGTTCAAGTATATTTCTATAGCATAATAATAGGTTTGATAAATATCTATTCGGATGTGCAGAAACCGGTCGTAGTAGATTCTAGTTTATAATAATATAGGCCATCACGACGCATTATATAATAACCATGGCTGCAGGTTCGGTCACAACTTAGGGTAATGATCTTATTAAAACTATTTTCATTTCCTCACTGTAGTCAAAGTTCAGCGTTTAGTGCCGCCACTCAACACCTAACATCCTGAATAACGGCGGAATTTGGAATCATAACAGATATATTTTTCAGATGCCTTTTGAGATTTCGTTTGAATTTTGTTGTATTTGTTTATTTACTTACTAAAAAATCTGTGATGGACACGGGCGAACCCCTCGATTTCCAAAAAAAATCTATGCCAGTCTGGTCAAATCCCAGCGTTTAGTGCCGTCACTCAACACCTAACATCTTGAATTTGGACATTAATTAATATCCTCCATTGTCTCGACCTCTAACTTCTCTCTGCCTGTTATATTACGCAATTTTTTTTTAATTACAGACACAGCTCACCTGATACACTTGTGCCACTTTGTCCTGGGCCTGTATGTATGCGTCGAAGTCTGCTAAGTGCAGGAACCGGTCGTGGTGGAGCAGCACGTCAGCGATGTGGGAGAAGCGCCCCGGCTCGCCCGGGGAAAAGAACCCACTACGAATCTGCTCCACGCATTGACGTAATTCAGGATTACGCTCGTAGAATTCGTATGCGTTGTACCTGATATAATATTTATTTAATTACACTTTATTGTGCACCATAAAGTATATATTAAAACAAAATGGACTTTTGGGCTGAATTAGAGTTATTCAATAATATTCATATCCATTATTAATTGTTTATTAAATCTGTATTTGAATGACAGTATGAATTATTTTCATTACCTCATATTGTTAGCAAGACGAAGTGAGAGTAAATGAGTCATCACGCATTGGAAATGCACTTACCCACGTCGTTGCAAAGCCTCGACATCGTCCACTCTCATACCGAAGATAAACAAATTGTTTTCACCGGCTTCTTCCGCCATTTCAACATTCGCTCCGTCCATGGTACCGATTGTCAATGCACCGTTAAGCATGAACTTCATATTGCCAGTTCCAGAAGCTTCTGTACCAGCTGTCGATATTTGCTCGCTTAGATCTGCGGCTGGCATGATGCGTTCTGCCAGTGTGACGCGGTAGTTCTCCAAGAAAATCAATTTTAACTTGTCACCCACATCTGAATCATTGTTCACCTAAAACATGGTTAGTATTATTAAATTATTATTATAAATCGAGCATATTCTAGTGGCAGTACTAGCAACAGGTTGGAAGTTCGATTCCCACTCGAAGAAATGAAATATTAAATATTTTATTTGCTTTAATTAAATGCCTTGCTTTGGTAATAAGGCAAAGCTAGGCATTCAATTTCGCCATTACCTACAGAATATGGCGGAGAGTGGGAAACGAAAATGTCTTAATGGAAACGGAGTGTCTAACACTAGGTTCCCAGGTTCCTTTTCTGCCTACCTTGCTATACGCGGGATACAGAGTGAAACTAAAAAACTAGTGACTTACGGTATTGCCAACAGCGCAGGCCAAGGCAATGATCTGCTTGGCTATATAGTATCCGGGGGCGGCCTTGCCTCCTATCATTACAGTACGAGAAGTCATCGCAGCTGAAGGATCACGTTTAATACGATTATACAACGTGATAACGTGCAGAATGTTCAATAATTGACGTTTGTATTCATGTATGCGTTTCACTTGCACGTCAAACATGGACGCCGGGTTAATCTTCACACCGGTATCCCTCTCTATCAAGGCGGCCAGCTTTAACTTATTCTCTTGCTTCACTTTCATCACCGCTCGCTGGAACGCCGGGTCTTTGGCCCAACGCTTCAATCCTTGAAGTTTTTCCAAATGTACGGTCCATTCGTCTCCGATTTTATCGCAAATTAGATCGGATAGACCAGGGTTGCATAGTAAAAGCCAACGGCGAGGTGTTATACCGTTGGTTTTGTTCTGAAACTTCTCCGGCCACATTTCGTAGAAATCACGGAACACGGTCGCTTTCAGGATATCAGAGTGAATGGCCGCCACACCGTTGACAGCGTGTGCGCCGACCACACAGAGGTTCGCCATGTTGACCCGTTTCTCACCTTCTTCTTCTATCAATGACATACGACGGAAACGGTCGAAATCTCCAGGCCAACGTTTCTCAACTTCCTTGAGGTGAAGGAAATTGATGTGATAAATCAATTGCATGTGTCTCGGTAATACATTCTCTAACATTGAACAAGGCCATCTTTCCAGGGCTTCGGGGAGGACAGTGTGGTTTGTGTAGGCACAACATTTAACCACAAGTTTCCAGGCCTCCTCGTAAGGTACTTTTTCAATATCTATCAAGATCCTGAGAAGTTCTGGGATGGCGAGGGCAGGATGAGTATCGTTTAACTGGATAGCCACTTTATCGGGTAGACTTTCAAAAGTAGTTCTCACAGCTTCACGAGAACCGAATTTCGATGCTTTGTATCTCCTGAGGATATCTTGTAATGTGGCGGCGCACATAAAATATTCTTGACGAAGTCTCAACTCTTTGCCTTCAAAGAAATTATCGTTGGGGTAAAGCACCCTGGAAATGTTTTCTGCCACATTACGATCGAGGACTGCCTGGATGTAGTCTCCGGAGTTGACTTTAAAAGAACAAAAATAATTGTCAGTAAAATGTTTGCATATATAACGAAAAAATGTACATTATTTAATGTTCGTAGTATACTTGTACACTTACAAAATTTTAAGTTGAAATCTACCGGACTCTTTGCGGACCACAGGCGAAGCGTGTTCACGTGATTATTATTGTAGCCAGGAATAGGATTATCATAAGGCATAGCAAACACTACCTGTGAATAGTTATGATTAATTTAGAATCATTTATTTAGCTGTTGGATTTGTTCCATCAACAATATGTTTTATTAATTATACCTGTGTATCTATCCACTTCTTGCCTTGAGGTGTGTCGACGACACGTCCGTAGAAATTAACAGGAAGCATAAATTCTGGACGCGCCTTTTCCCATGGATTACCATATCTCAACCAATCATCGGGCTCTTCCTGCTGTTCACCATTTTCTATCTTTTGCGCAAAGATACCGTACTCGTATCTGATACCTAAGAACAATTTTCAAAATATTTTTATCTATATATATAGATAAAATCATTATAGTACTTCTCCGTTACTGATTAACTGACAGACGGGATGTAGAAAGCTGAAATTTGACATGGAGGTTCAACGTTCACGAAAATAAAATTAAGGACGGACACTAGTACTTATAATATTATAACATCGAATACAAGCGAAAACAGTTTAATTTTAATTTTGTACCTTTATACAGTGGATTAAAAAAAAACATTCTGTACTTCGAAGACCTCCTCATATCACGTGAGTTGATACTAGAGTACGACACATGACAAATTATACGTGTCCAAGATCACTTAGACCGCGATTTACACCGAAAAAATTAACGTGCGTGCGAATTTTATATAGCCTCCCTCAATAAGTGGTTTCCAATATGAACAGAATTATTTAATTAAAATCAATACTTAGTTCCTTAGATTGGCTCGTTCAATCATAAAAAAAACTTTATAAGTAGTAGATAGTAGTAGAAGTATAAATAGTACTGATATATGATACATTTGATACATTTGAGAAGTATAATATAGAAATATATTTTCATAATATTATAATACCTTAATTTAAATTTAGTTAATAGAAAAATAGTTTAATATATGTGCTGTCACATGGTTATATTAACAAATGAGCAACTTACACAACAGTATTTTTAAGCAACCTTTAACCTTTAATAGTTTTATCTATAAAAGTTTAATATCGATTTAGATCATTGAACTTTAATGAGTCACCTTGCAATAAACACCACTGTAAAAAAATATTTAAAAAAATCACTTAAATAAGAAGTATTTTATTATTTGCGTTCTTGGCGTCATAATTTGTTAGCATGTTTATAATTGGCTGTGTGCCAGCAATGATGTGTCTTGTTTCAATTATATACGAGAACAATTATATTCAATGACAAAATAAAATATTACTCTAAAATAAAATAAACTGTTCTTATATTTAGTTTGGGAAAAACAAAACAAAACATTCCCTTTCATTTAAGATAATATTTATTCAGATATTAAAATCAGGCAAAGTGTGAACCTCAATGGATTTGAGCCAGATTACAGATATTTGGGGGCATGATTCTGTTTAAATTGAGAACACTATAGCGCAGGGAGCTGGTATAACGGTAAACGCGACGGTTGTGGGTTCGATTCCCACTCAGAGGACTTTATAATATAATATTTTCATTTCCTCTCTCTGGTAACAAAACTAAAAAATACATATATATTTCAATTTCTCTTTTGTTCTGGCGAATAAAAATGTAACATTCAGTTACGTCAAACAACACAATGTCCTAATTTATGGCGGAAATCAAAGAAAACTTTGTATTGTGAGACTATGTTTTCTCTGCCTAACCTACTATGCCAGAAAAGTGTAAAGCTACTAAAATAAAAATACTTAATAAATAATCAGCTGCAGCATCACGCTGTATCCCGCACACAGTAAGGTAGGCAGAGGGAAGTGTTAAGACACTCCGTTTCCCACTTTCTGCCGAATTTTGGAGGCATTGCGTGTTGAGTGGCAGAACTCAATGCCGAATAATAAATTTTAAATAAATATTCCATCTCCTCGCATGGGGATCGAACCCACAACCAGTCAGTTTTACCGTCAAACTTTATGCCCCTGTGCCACGGCTGGCTTCGAAAATACTTAATAAGATATTATATACATACCATATCCATAAGCTGCTAAGCCAAGGGTGGCCATTGAATCAAGGAAACATGCGGCAAGCCTTCCAAGCCCTCCATTTCCAAGTCCAGCATCCTCTTCCAGTTCCTCTAATTCTTCTATATCAAGGCCAAGTTGATAAAGAGCTTCATCAACAGTACCTTGAATACCAAGGTTAATCATAGTGTTCTGGAGAGACCTGCCCATATAGTACTCCAGTGAAAGGTAATATACTCTCTGAAATATAAGCTTGTATATTATTATGTTATTAGCTTAAAACTGTTTCTTGTATATAGTAGGGTCAGCAGAAGGAATTTTTGGTTTAAGATATTCCATTCCCCATGCATAGTCCAGCTGTTGAGACATGTCTGTTGATTTTAAAACTTTGTGTGGTCTTGTTACCAAAGTAACATAATAAAAAATCACTATGTGGGAGCAAGACTGTGACTTTGCACCGCAATGACCTTTATGTATAATTTATTATAATTACTATAATAAAAATAAATTATATTCATAATTATAGGTTTGTTTATGCTAAGATTAATATTTATAATAAGATATTATTATTAATCGTAGTTTCCGTGCAAAGTTTAACGTGGCTTCTGATTTAGAAGAGCATATGTAGATAAATAGATAAGAGAATATTTTTTTTTGTGAATAGAAATTAATTGATTTTAAAAGAAAATAAACTCAAGTGCAAAAAATTATACATAAAAAAATTGTTATGATTTTATTATAAGTACAGATTAACAATATAAGTTGAAAATTAATATTCATTTGTTTACTATTAACATAAAGTTGATCTAATATTATAGCTAAATTACTATATTAAATATTAATCCAACAGAATTTGATGAAATTTTGTTGTATTATTACCTTGTTGAACATGTATATTGATATAAATGTTCAAAGAAAGCCAATAAATAAAATGTAGATATTATAATATAAAAATTATTCTAAATGGGTTGATGAACACATAACCTTCACAGCCCCTCATGTGGCATTAAAATAGTCTTTTTACTATTTGGTACCAGCATTGCCAGATTTTTTCTTGGTGAAAGTGGGATTGTTTTGTATTTTAAGTAAAAAAAGTGGGATATTTTTATTATTTATTGATTTATTTGAGTTTAAATGAAGCTTTCAATAGAATAAAATATGTTTTAATGGCAAATGCTTTAACAATATTTTCTTGGTTTACCATATGTAAGGCAGTTAAATCTTCAAACTAATTATATGTAGCTTACAAATATAACTAATTAGAATCTTAAGGTAATAAAAAAATATTTCATACAGTATGTGGAATAATCCATTAAAAGTGGGATTTTGCCTGTCTCAATTAGGACATTTAATCGGGGCATTGGCAAAGATCTCTGGTGCATACATTTTTATTGGGTTCATTCATGGAAAAAAGTCAAAGCCTTCAATTATTTTCAGCTTCTTTTTAATATTTACTTTTATAATATTTAAAAAAAAATACATTTTGACCTCATAGCTTTATAATCATTAGATAATGTACTCACCTCTTACAACACACAACATCTCAAATCAAATCAAATATACAACACACAACATAGCAATAGTTAATAAGGTTTTAATTTAAAAAGGTTTACCTTTGGATCTTTTTCATAATAAAACTGCTGTGTTCGTATCCAACGAGAGACAAGGTGGTCACGTACTGTGTGGGCTAAGGCAAAATAATAGTCTCTAGGGGTCGCAACATTTCTATCTTTTACCAAAGTATAATGTACATGCCGATTAAATGCCTTCTTCACCTCACCTACATTTTCCACGGCTACTATACCCCGGACGGATATTTGCTTTCGTTTCTCAGAGTCCGTTTGTACGCTCATTTTCACAGATTTTCTTTATAATGAGAAACAGTCTTGTACAGCTGCCAAACCCTGACTGAATAATTATACCGCGATATCGGTCACCTTGAGAAGGTCAAACATATAAGTATTAAGCTCGACAGATAGTTATAAAAGTACTACTTTTATATATTGAATAAATGTTTATGCTTTCTATGTCAATTAGTATACTACATTAAGTTTTATAGTTTTTAGAACAATATTTAATAACGGTTAATTTAAGATTGAGAGAGAAATCTGAAATCTCACCGGTATAATTATTTGTGGGTACAGCAAAAAAACACAATAACAAAATCTTTAGCGTAAAGTCACTGTCACGCTATTGTCAATGTCAGCCGTCACAAACTAATTTTTGGAAATACACACAGATAAGAATTAATAATAGTAAAGATACGTTTTATGTTTAAAATTAGCTTTAATATCTTTAGCTTTTTTTACAGATATTTTAATAAAAAATATAATATTCAATACCGTAATCTATTATTATTTATAGAGAATAAATTATACGTTGAAATTTATGCAAAAATGTGTGCTTTGCGCTTTATTTCGCATATAACATAATAAGCAGAGGGAATTGGGAATATTAGTCTGAAGTTGGGAACGCCGCAGTTTGTCTTTCTAGAGCAGGGGTTCCCAATCTTTTCTTGATCAAGAACCACCTTTATATCATTCTTGGTAGCAGGGATCACTAGGACCTACACCTACTTGAGGTATAAAAACATGAATTGTTATAATCAAACAGAAATTTCGCCTCACCATCCCCACTCATAAAACTTAAATCGTTCGCGGACCACATTTAGGCTTCTGCGGACCACTGGTTGGGAATCAGTATTCTAGAGCAAGAAAATGAAATTCATTCTATTTTTAGTAATATATTTTCAAATTTAACAGTTAATTACATACTTTTTTTACCTTCACGCTGTATCCCGCACATGACGGGGTAGGCAGAGACTACCTGTGAAACTAGTTTTAAGACTTCCGTTCCTCATTTTCCATCGATTTCATCGATTTCTGGAAGTATTGTGTTTTGAATGGCGGGATTTGATACCGCGTTTAACCACGTTACCAGATCGAGGAGAGAAAATATTATCTTATTTCATTTCCTCGAATAAAATCCACAGCCTGTCGCGTTTACAGTTCATGCTTGTGCGCCTGCGTCATGACTGACCTTAAATTATTTACATCATTTATTTACTTAAATTTATGTAAAATAAAATTAAAACAAAAAGGAAGGTATATAGATAACGTATAATAGAAATAAACTACATTCGAATGTTTGTTATACTTTAAGAACATTGACCAGTAAACATCACAGCGAAACTTAGCGTTCATTTTCTTATTTATATAGCATATTGTAACATTTTATTATCATGAACAAATTACATATTTTTAGATTTCAGTATACTTATTTAACTACACATTTTGATAAGATATGAGTTCATGATATATATTCAAATCAAAGTGTGCTTTTAGTAAATGAAGTAATTATTATTAATAAACTGCAATATACAAACATCTTATACATTTTTCCACTTAACTGTAATAATATATACAAATAGCCATATAACAATGTGTAGAATATTTAATTTAACATTAGGCTTAACTCTATGTTATTAAAATATAATTAATAGAAATGGATATATTTGAGTTGCTTTATTGACTATACTTTAACCAAAAAATATAATTGAATCTAAATATTAGAAATATCAATGAAAGTACATTTACCAAAAGAAATAAATGCATTTAAATATTCTTAAAAATAAAATCCCATTAACAAATAGTATATAAAAAAATCTAAAAATAAACTTAACAATATTGTCGATATTCGCGTATGCATTTGATTGTTTCTACGACTTATTTTTAAAATAGTTATAACTCATTTCGTAATTATTTAAAGCAAAATATATATGCATTCTGAATGTTTAGTACGAAAACATAAATCGTGGAAATCTTCAATATCTAAATTGAGAAAAATTCTGACTGGACGGAGATAGACAAATTAATGATATACATTTAAATATTTTTTTGCGTTTGTTATATAAACAATCGAATACCACTTAAATAAAAAAAAAAAAACAAACAATAATATTGAAATTCATTCTCCACCAACATACGCTCTTCGTTTTATTGATATGTTCAAGAAAAAGAAATAAAAAAGTAACAGAAGATATAAAATGAAAATCGCTTCTGATGCTAATTTTATTTGCTTTTAAATGTTATTGCTAAGATACTTTAAGTCTGTCAAAGTC
The DNA here is from genome assembly GCA_018230605.1 of Heliconius congener. Classification (NCBI taxonomy): domain Eukaryota; kingdom Metazoa; phylum Arthropoda; class Insecta; order Lepidoptera; family Nymphalidae; genus Heliconius; species Heliconius congener. Next base: position 15,665 of record DWAO01001655.1, read on the forward strand.
GCCTTAAATGTATATGACATTAAATGCCGTATAGCTATAAGTTATTAATATTATAATGTTATCAAGACAAGTATCTCTTTATCTCTGCTTTTGGTTAACATAAAATTCTTAATCAAGTTGGTACATTCTAACCATTAAAGTATAGCAATTTCAAGAATTGCTTTATAATTTTATATTTTTTTAGTGGACAACGGAATGTCTTAACACTAGGTTCCTTCTGCCTACTCTGTTATATGCCAGACACTTAGATTTATTAGAAATAATTAAGAATGGCTGCTTGTTCTAATTGGTAAACATTTTACTTTTGCACATATGTGATGGTAAGCATTTTATCGATTTTTTGTGACTACATAGAATAGACGTATTCCGTTTGATATATAAACTGGCAGTTTTTACACTTTATATCTAAAATTCATTGTAAATCTCGTGGTAATTTTACATTATTAACAAAGAAGATTCATTTATTCGACATGACTAATTATAAACGAATACCAACCGGCACCCAATCACCCCCACTCCTGCGCCTATGTTTTATTAGGTTTCCTTCGATCAAATTACATAATTCATGGTGAACATGGTATTTCTGTTGGAGGGGAAGTACTATACGGGCATATATATATTTGTTCGGGGTACAAGTCTCCTCGGACGCGTATAGCGCGAACACCGGCGGCAGCGGCGCGGTACTCCATCTCTCCTATAAGTATGTCGTTTGCGTACACTGACCATTCGGTAGTTCCTCGCATTATTCGGAACATTGTCTGTCGGATAAATTAGATATGACTTAGAAAATAACGGAAACTGCATTTGCAAATCCGTTAACTACTAATTCTGACATTAGCGTGCATTAGCGTGCACTAGCGCGCAGTCAAACAGATAAAACTTTTAAAAATAATTATTTTAGGACATGACATGGACAAATGTTTCCAATAATAGTTTTTCAAATATTATATTTTCCATGTGCGGCGACAAGATATTATTTTTATTATATGTAGGTATAAATTTGACAGATCAGGCGTGGCGCAGGGGCACAAGCGTATGACTGTAAGTGCGACAAGATGTGAGTTCGATTCCCATTAGAGAAAATTAAATATTTATTACCAAAGACCTCTACCAATTTAACATCTTAGACAAAAAGTCTCAGGGCAAAATGAATTTCCCGTACTACATATGAATAGACGGTTACCTCAGTGCCGGGTATTAGCTTGGCGGTGCGCTGTCTCCGCTCCTGCCCCCAGGCGCCGAGCCACGCGTTGAGCACGACCAGCTGCCGCGCCAGCTGCGACTCCACGTGCGCGCGCACGTTCACGTGCACGTGGACGTTGGGCCGCGGCCACTCGCGCGCCTCGTCCATCAGGTCTAGCGCGAACGAGTGCAGCAGGGGGCGCAGTCTGAATATATAATGTTGTGAGTACGTATACTTATGTAGTTCATATGACCCATGACACATTCTAGATCTACCAAGCATCCCCGACCGCAGATACAATATGTTAAACAAAACCATGAAAGTTAACCATCATCGATAGATTAACTATCTAACGAGAACATATTTTTTCAATTTAAACAAGTAATTCCAAAGATTAGAGCGTATAACAAACAAACACATCAGCTTTATATTATAAGTGTAAAAGAATAACATATTGTGCAATTCACTTGCACAGAAATACCTAAGATGTGAATGCTACATATTTAACTTACAGTATTATCGCTTACTTGCTAATTAGGTACGGTATACATAATAAATAGCATCCAGTGATTTTATACTTATTGCAACACACAATATACTTAAAGCCGCGATTCTCTTGAATACAGTAGGGTAGTCGCGAATATATAAAATATCAAACGTTATGTTATATGATAAGAGCAAGTTTCTTATCTATATGTATAAAAAGACAAGTTCCGACTGATTGAGGCAAGACGCACGCACAGCCGAAACCGCTGTGCGTAGGAACGTAAAATTTGGACAGATCTTTATTTTCGTAATCTTGACATCCAATAAGAGGGGATTTTGAAAAAAATTAACCCTAAAGAAATGAAATAGGGGTTGAAAGTTTGTATAGAAAAATCTTTAAATCGCCGCCGATTTTTATAAAAATTTAAATTCACACTGTTAAAAATATTGTATTGTACACGTGTTTTTTTAGTTTTAATTCACTCCTAAGGGTGCAAAGAACCGCACGAAGCTGCGCGCTTCCAAGAGAGGGGAGAGGGTCGTAACACGGTCACGGATAAGAAGTGGTGAGGCAAAACTAGTATTGCCAAGCAAGTGGAATTATATTGACATGCTAACTGCTAACTGTGTTATTTATTTTGTGTCACTCAACAAATTATATTCAACGTTATTAATGGTATATTAGTTGTATAAGCTGTGTGTATAATGAAATCAGGGGGTGCGACAGTTTAATCTAGAGGTGGTTACTAAGACGTGCATTTGCAATCTGTATAAATTATTTTTTTTTTATTTTATTTATTTTTAAGGGAAACATACAGTACATTAAATATATT
>DWAO01001656.1:0-18163 GCA_018230605.1 Heliconius congener
CTGCCTACCCTGCAGTGTGCGGGATACAGCGTGAAGCTGATTTATTTTATTTTATAGGTAGATTTGTTGAACTTTTAATAATGCCTATAAACTAGTCTGGTGACCGACACATAATTTTTATTTTATATTGAATAACGGTTTTTTCTAAAGAGATAAAACTAAATATTGTCCATTTTAATAAGTTAAAAATATATGTTTGTTTGTACAAACATATTTTAAAAAAATCTGTAAAAAAAATAAAAAAATAACACTTTTATAGGTATTGTTACATCAGGGTGAGCTTTCCTTTAATTGCATATAGTAAATTATAAAAAACAGGTCAGCGGAACTGAAATTCAGGTCCGACGCATGTAAAGCATAATCTGTACATAAAAGTTAATTTCAAAATGGTTACCCCTAAATCATATGGTTTAAAGAACTTTAAATCTTAAGAACGAGTCATATGCGTAATAAAACTTTATGGAATAAAATAGAACATTCGTTATGTGTATCGAAATACCAAAATGCTTTTTTTTACCGCTTTTATATTTTCCTCATATAGCAAGGTGGACATTGTTAACCTAGTATTGAGACATAGTTCTTCATTTCCAGCCCAATTTTGGATACATTGCGATCATGCCTCAATACTACACATAGCAGAATACGCAGAGGAAAAACGGCAACCTAGTGATGAGATACTCCGTTTCCATTAAAACACGTCCGTTCCATATTTTCCGCTGAATTCTGGCTCGTTTTGCCCCGTTACCAGAGCGAGGAAATGAAACTACCTCACTCACAACCTGTCGAGTTGTGACCCTGCGCTACGACGGCTTTTGATAAGTAAAATAAAGTTTGATTGTAAAAGCTTTTATCATTTATACTATCAATATTTTAAAAATTACTTGAAATAATTAAAATTATTATGTTTTTATAGATTACGTAAAATAGAAATGGCATCGTCAATTTAATAAATATGATAAAACCACTACATATAACACTTGCAATCAGCCCTTTTGACAAATTGAGTATATTTATTGGGTGTCGACTTCAATTAATATGTATTTAGCGTAACGACTTTGTTATGACAAACACTATAAATTATCTTGATTTAGTTTAAGAACAAATTTATCTACAGGGACATTCTAAAATTATAATTTTGTTACGTATACGATATCGTATTCAACGTTCGCTTGTTAAGATATTGAACAAGATATCGATTGACTTACTGTATTGATTTTACGACTATCTTAGTTTACGTAAAACTTATCAAATATGGAATTAATCAAGCTTTGGTAAAGTATTGTAAGAATAAGGTAGATAATATTAGTAATTGCTTTATTATTATCCAAAACACATTTTTTTATTTAACAACAAGCAAAATGTATTGCCAACTATATAATTGTTCCAATTTTTTTAGGGAAAACGCAACATGATTTAAAAGAATAAACATATCAGTAGTGCCAAGATCATTGTATCTATATAAGTGTCAGTGTTTTAATAATTTTAATATAAAACATCAGAAGCCAGTCATGGCGCAGGGCACAAGTTTGCGACATTAAACGCGATAAATTGTGAATTTGTGGAAGTGAAATATTTAATATCAGCCTATACCTCAGTCTGGTAACGAGATAAAGCGCGATGTTAACTTCAGCCACTGAACACACAATGCCTCCAGAATTCGGCGGAGCGGAAGTACCTTAATGGAATACCTATACTCCGTTTATTAAGATACTTATATAAAATCTTAGATAAGATATTGAGATATTTAACATTAGGTTTCATCTGCCTACCCTGCTATGTGCGAGTGGCTGCGTGAAGCTAAAAAAATTAAAGTAAAACAGCATCATATTTAAGTTATATATATTTTAATAATATACAGCAAATCAGTTAATACAGCAGACTTTCCCATGTCAAGAGTCAATGGCAATAAAGAGAGGCCGAGCTTCGTCTAACTGCTCAACCGTACCAACTCCAACTTATCGGTACGCTATAAAACGTCTAGAAATGTTAGCTTTCAGTTCTCGGAACACCTAAATCTACGACTGGCGGAATGTCTTCCGTGAAAGTGAAATTAATATTTCTGGAAAATAGTCCCTATTTTGAGTATCTTAAGGCGTAACGGTAAAAGGGCTATGAAAATGATGCTCGTTGTTGCACCGAGAAATATGTAGGCTGTATAATATATTAATGAAATTGCAAATGGTCTTCAAAGAAAATTAAGTTTATTGCCGTCCTTTGATCAACGGCGATAGTGTAAGTTAACTTATGAAGGATATGTTTGATTGCACTTTACGTTAATCATATAAGTTAGTGTGTGATAGCTTATTTAGAAGTAGAATAATATGCTTGAAGTCAAATAAAACTAGTTAAGCTATTATTAAATTTATTGAAAATTTTCATTTCTTCACCCTGGCATCAAGTCCGCCGTTGAGTTTCGCCGTTCAACACGCAATTCTTTGAAAAAATTGGCGATAGTGAGGAACGGAGTGTCTTAAACGAGATTCCCTCTGCCTACTTTGCTATGTGCGGGACACAGCGTGAAGCAGATTAAAATAAGACTAAAATTACTGACCAATTTTGTAAGAAGGAAATGACTGGCATTTTTTTGTCATTTAAATCTATTCGATATGTGTTATATTCTTTAATCCAGAATTAACATCTCCGTTACTATAACTCTATTACCCCAAGATGGGAGAACGAAACTCGCGTTACGTAAGTAAACAATTTAAAGTGTCGGGCTAACGTGACATTTATCGTATTATGAGAAAGGTCACCGTATAGTAGAGTATTGATATGCCTTAGCAAAATATATACCAACTTATATAGTATTATGAAAAAAGTTTGTCGTAAAAAGATCAATAACTTAAAAGTTCAATAGTATTAATCTTAGACAAGAATAAAGAAATCCCTTGTAAAGAAATCTGTTTTTTTTTAATAACTGATGACTGAAAGTTGCGACCTAGAACCGCAAAACCTAATCAACACTAGATCCTATTAATATTTTCCTTAAATAATTCCAAAAAGAGAACCAACTTTCATTATAAGACCGAGTGGGCGGAGTGCTTATACGCTGTGTCAGCCAAATCCAGTACAAAACAACAAATAGCAGGTAAGTGCTTTATGTGCGTGCGTCACGGGCTTTAAGAGGCGTCGAAATCGAGCGCTTACTGAGTCTCTCTACTATGTTATACGCAATGGAAGTTGCTTAAGGGCTTTACTACGTAATACGTTAACACAATAAAGATGTCGTGGTTTTCTTTTTAATGATTTTATTGTTCGCAATCTCATTATTTATAGGTAGTGTACACTTAAAGATTTATACGCTATTTTGTAAGCAACGTTTTAAAAAATAATTTTTGTTTTCGTAATTTAATGAACGAGTTGAAAAACTGCGCTGGTGTTATCTTTATGCATCTCACGTATTTTACGTACATAATGAATGGCGGAACCTAACCACATTTTATGGAACCAGACAGAGAAGATATAGGTAGGTTATAATTATAAAATCATCTTATGGATGAAAGAAGCTTCAACTATTGCAGACAATTAAATACGCTCCAATTACATTATTTTTATAACTACAAATTTGAATATAATCTATAATTACTGTTTTCTTAAAGTAACATAGAAGTTTTTAATTATTAGATAATTTATAATTTTTCATAACAACTATGATATTTAGACTTGGGCGGTGTTTATATTTTTATTTCGTCGCTGCGGTTACAAGACAAAGCGCGACGTAGAGTTCTGCAATCAACATAGAATTTCATAGAGAACGGAGTCTATCAACACTAGTGTGAAGTCAAACAAAAAGACGTTACAATAAAGACATCTGTCTGTTTATAATATAACTTTGCCCTTAACAAATTCCGTTAACGAGGCCGAGGAGCCCAGGTGCGATATATGGTTCAGGAAATGTTCGACTATTTGTACGATAAGGAGTTAGGACGGGACGTCGTGAATTATAATGATGTTACGTTGCCGCTACTGCCATATGCTACGGCTTCTGCTTTAATTAAATTATAATTAATTTGATTGCTAATATTAACGTATATTTTTATAATTTAAGTTATTTGTTTTAAATTTATTAATTAATGAGAAAAAAACTGTTGTTTAAAATATATTAATAGGGGAAAATTCATATTAAAAAGTGACTTATTAGCTGATATAAGTATACAATGTTTTTTGAACTACACAAAAATAATTAAGTCTTTGTCTTTGTTTACTTTAACCGCTGCCGCATTGTTTTGTATGTTTTTATCCGAATAAGCTTTATGTTAAAAAAATAGTCACACTAAAATATATGCCACAGCAAAATATATGCAATAATATTGCTACATTTAATATAATTCTTTAAAATATACATTAGTGGTTTCTTACAATTGTTTGAACACACTTAAACAAAGAAATGCGCACAAGACAACATCAACGATACGTTTGATCTTATATGTAGGAAAAAATGCGAAAAATTCCATATAAACAATATGCCATTAGCGCTAACGCCGGTTCAAAATATTTGTTTTTAGAGTAGGTATGTGTATATGTATTGTGTACATCGCATCGGCAAGGCCGCCAAACGCCTTATAATGGTGAAATCATATGACAATAACTAAATAAAATATCTTAAAGTAATATAACTTAAATTATAATGTCGACTTTGTTATGTGTACATTATATTTGTATATACATTTTTAAATTTGATTAAAAATATGGAAACGAAATGATAATCTATTAAATTATTGAAATATATGAATATTTTTTTTTATTCAATTTCGATGTTAAGTCAAATTAAAATTATTTTGTTTTGTTTGAATAAATGTCCTGTATCTATTTAACTATAAAATTTATCTATAAATCCTTATTAATAGAGGCTCCGATCTATTTAGGTTACATAGCTGTAGAAACTACTTATATTCATTTATATAAAACTTACCTGAGTGGGATGATGCCTGTACAAGTACAACTTGGTGCCTTGCAGTACTGCCCACACCTGCTTCCACGATCTGTCGCTCGCACGCTAAATGAAAAAAAATTATATAAAATAAATATTTTCATACATTAAAAATACTTTTAAAACAGTATTCTTCGAAAGCAATTCAAAAAAATAACGGATATAATTATTTTTAAAATTGAAAAAATATTACAACAATGCGGTGTAATTGTCAAGGTATATTTGTCTTCATATATGTTTCTAAGTTTATTTAGTCTATGCATATTGACCAAAGCTAAATAGGGTTACTCTTTATACAAAGTACATTTTATTAAAATCAAGTATTTGAATATTTAATATAAATATTTTCGGAATCCATGAATATTCTATGTTTTCAGGTTACACATAGGATGTGCCTCCATGCCAAACTAATGGGCTACTTGAATCGTATTTAATTTTTTTTTAATTTAGTTATAAAAACGTGTTCCTTCTTTTTTTTTGAAACGTCAAAAACACTATCGACAAACGTGCATCGTCATAAATTTAGTAAGCGCGAACCTATGTATGTTCACTGATCTGATTGATGATAGATAGCCTAAAAAAATTGTAACTAACGTTAATTATATTTCCTGTACGTCCAGTAACAATATTTTTTTATATTTTTCACTTACAATAGTTGAAGTCACATTAATTTAAACTTTGTAAGAGCATGCTTTACTACTTATATTTCAGAGAATAGACAATCTGTAAACTAATATGGCGTATATTTTTAGGCGTTTTTAGATATCAAAAATAATTGTTATAATTTTGGAAGAGGAAATACTAGCACTTTGAAAACTACTTAACAGAGTTTTATACATTAGTTATTTGAAAATCACGAAGTATAATTTACTTACCTTTCCGTTACTAACCACCATTTTTATTTGTACATTGCCTTGTACATCCGCTTCAGAAACTTCAGCATTTTCGGCAGCCTCTTCTCCTTTCTGCTCTGGACTGCATTAAAAATGTACAACTTTATAATTTAAAAAAAAAATCATATAACGTTATTATTATAAAAACAACAAGTAGTTATGACCTACCAAAGAGGTCTATCTGTACATTGTTTTAATATATTTTTTTTACATATATATGTAGTACGAAATATACACAATACGAAAGCTATTTATAAGAGTTTTCGCTTATTATAATATAAAATAATAATTTACTCAATTATGACATAAATTACATACAAAACAAAACAATGAACATCTAATGGCACATGCTTACACCGAGATTGCTCAACTCTAGATACATTTAAAAACATGCATTTAATTTATTAAGTCATGCACCACATATTAACTATAATAATACCTAGGTATTATAATTATTACCTAAATCTTTGTAAATAACTACATTTAAAATCTAAACAATTGGAATATTTGAATGATTTTTGTTAATTTATGAATAAATATAAATATTTTAATGTTGTTTGAGGTTTTTTGATGAGAGGGACTAATAAGCTGCTATTTCGTATATTTCCTCAAGTACGTCGGGAAAGATTCGTGTAAGAAGCGCCATCTATCATACAAACGCTGTTAACAGCCACACATTATACAGACTAAGTTATATTGCAAAAAACACTGCCATAAACATATGTACGAGTATATCAAATTAAAGTAGATATTAAAACAATTTCATATTTATAATTGATTTTTAATGTTTAATAGATTTTAAAAACATACTAAGAATAAAAAATATTAAAGAACAGAAAATATTTAAAATTATGGTCGCCAATTAATTTTGAATATTTAAATATAATAACGTCACCTATAAATATAATACATTATATACTCTATATTTTTCTACTTACATAAGGCATAATAGACTCAGGCATTACATATCGAATAAAAAGTATATAAAAAAAAAACTAAATATGACAGTGTTTTAAACAATAGAACCAAGTCGAAGCGGCATGGAGGCGGCATAACGTACCGCAGCGGTAGAGTCGCTTGGGGGTCGAATATTCGCAGCAACGGAGTTATATCTTCAGTGAATCGTGGTGGTCGCCATTTTCGGTAAGCACTGCGTTTTTTTAGAAACACACATACAAAAACCAATAATTTGCGCGCAATAACGTTAACACGACGATGTTTTTGATATTACAGTACAATTAATATATACGAATATATGTATTTATGTATGTATATCTATCTACAACAAACAATGTGAAGTATTGGAGATACAAAATGTGTGCTCAATCAACATTTACTACATATAAAGTATAAATAATATGTTTGTTAATGATAATTGGTTTTGTACTGAAAGTTAACTACTGAGAGACTACTGGAGGGGCATTCATATCATTTATATCTACCATTTTGTTACACTACAAAATAAATCTCATTTTTTTAATTCTATATATATTCGTTTTAATTTAGCTAAAACCACTTTCACATATAGAATGCATCATTATAATTATTATAGACATCTAAGCCCGTCACCATATTGTAAATGCAGATTTTTTCGAAAATCTATGTTCTTCTTCTAGTCATTTCTTAACAAACATACAGAAAAAAAATATATTTTTTTATTACTTGGCAGATATAAACGACTTAACAAGTGAATAAAAACACAAATTCAAACACGATACCTTCTCAAAGCATGGTGATCGGCATCGGGCTCCACGTCGCTGTCTAAGTGCAGTCTATCACCCCACGTTGCTTTTAGGTAGGAAACCCTGCGCATCGCGCGTTCCTCTTCTGCTGGCGAGGAAATGTGTTTAATTAGTATCATTATATAAGTGTTGTTTTATTAATATAATGTGAGTATTTTAAATTACTTTGATGAATTATAGTCATAAAAATCCGTAAAGCAAATAGAGAGAACCTAGAGTTGAAACACTCAATTAATTCTCCGTCCGTGTTTACTGACTGAATTCTTTCTTTTTTTTATTTTCAAAAATATTTTGGACTTGCTTTTCTTGTAAAAATTAACACAAATTTATGTAACTAAGAAATATGTAATTGAGATAGTAGATTTTTGATTGAAAACGTGAGGTTATTGGTTTGATCACCACGCAGGGCAAAAATAAATTGTTTGCTCCATTAAGACAATGCGTGTGTAGAATCACAACTTTATTATTATTTAATAATAAAAAACTGAATAATAATTTATCAATATGTAATAATCTTATTTTAGATTTATATATCTGTAGTGGGTTAAAATAATTCACTGACCTCCCATTTGTGCATCTTTCTTCTGTCGTCTCGTCACCAAATCATCAGCAAAACCTGTTTAACAATTATTTACTTCAAAATTCCGCAATTCAATTAATTTATAAAAGGTTAGATACTATTAAACATCGACGGCGACGAACGTTATTAGTCGGCATTAGTAGCACACGTAGAAGCACACACAACGCATTCAGTTAATTTAGCGAAGAAGGTTAGATCCATAGAGCTCCCTCCCGTTCATGAGCTCCTGGTAACATAGGTATATGTTTTAATAAGCCATGCATTAATTTTAACAATTTCTTTTTCTGATAAATGAAGGCTTCTTCATGTTTAGTATAAAACATATTTGAATTAGACTGTTGCAGTTTTGCATTATTTGGCATTTTTTTTAAAAAGGCCCAAACGTAATCATATTAGTAATCTTTTTTTTTTCCAGAAATAATTCAGAAACTTTCTATGACAACTCAAAAAAATAATCTAAAAAGGCCCAAAATAACAGATTAAATATTTCAAAAAAGCTTAAGCTCTGACAGCTCCGTGTATAAATAGGGAGGGAGCGAGTCGTGGGACCTGAGTCGGCGGGCGTGGTGGGCGTGGGCTCCGGCGACGAGGCCGACGTGGACGCGGACGCAAGGCTCAGCTGCGTCGGCCTCTGCGGGACCTCCCCCAGCGACACGCGGTTCATCGCCTCCATCTGTTCTCTGTTCAGCCCCATACGTCTCTTCGCGTGACTGCCATCTTGGAGCGGAATTAGCAATGAGCCGTGGACACCCGTGTCGCAACCAACGTAAGCGGTTTTGCAATGCGGATTTTACAGATAGATGGCGCTTTTAAACGATAAATTATATGTTTTTATTCATCTGTATGTATGTTTGTATGTTTGATGATATTTATAATATGTAAACAACTAAACACATAAAAACAAACAGTATGCAGGACATATACATATGGTTGACAAACTAAATCGCGCCATCTATGAGTAATGGATTTCCCAATTTTAGTGGTAATTTGTTTCTCAATCAATTTAACGAATCGTTTATAGTGATAATGCAGCAAAGCACATGTGGTATTGAAAAAACCGCTTTATTCTCTTTATTACTTACCAAAGTGACAAAAAACAAAATCAAAATCAAACAAAAAAACTAAATTAAACAAAAATATAATATACTATATGTGACATATGGGTGTATTAATTACCTGTGGCATGATGTCTTCTAATAGATAGTCCTTCACTACCGGTACTATTCGACCTTGTTCGCATTTGAACCTTTTCTTTTTCTAAAAACAATAATGCAACTAAGTCTAATTGGAATGTTTACACAATAAGCATGAATTCTATGCATGTGGACTCCCTATTTACTATTATATATTTGTTTAAATGATAACTAAAGGCTAATTTTTTAAATTTAAATGGTAACTCGAACTAGAGGCTTTAATAACTGAGTATTTTTCTTGAATACCGGGCACATATCCTTCAGGAGGGGGGCAATGGAGGTATTTGCTGCCGGTGATCATTAACTGGTTTCCTGACAGACTACCGCCGAGGGGCGTTGACTCTTGATCTAAATCTGCAATAATAACGTTTAATAGTAGTGAATAAAGTCTTTTATAATTAAAGAAATATAGCCTTTCAATAGCATTAATATTTGTTGTTTTTTTGAAATTTGTTTTGAATAAAGAATATTTTAAATTTGAATCTGTTGTCGTTAGGTTGTGACAGTTAACATATAAATGAGACTAATCATATTTTCAATACAACTAAACAGTATTGAACCAACTTTTACATGCACGTATAATACCTTGCTGAGGCTGCACGTCCAGTGATCTGGCCTCTCGTCTACACGTGCGCGTCTCGAACTCCTTCCGCCTTAATGCGACACTGGGCTCGAGGCGAGTGGTCGAGAGGCGCGCGAGCTCGCTCCGCGCGACCTCTGTCCGCCTCTCGCCGACACCACGTGCCTCTTCCAACTGTCGTGTACGTGCTGTTACTAGCTGGAGCTCGGGAACTGGGTATCTGGAGTTAGAAATTATTTATAAGTATTTTATAATATTAAAAAAGAATATTTCAAATTACAAAGAAATCTTAGTTACGTTATTTTTGGTTACGTTATTATAGAATCAGTATCCATAGCAAAAATCAGCTGATAGCAGCATTTCACCTGATGCTGCTTTATTTTTCTTATTAGGGGCCATCAAAGTAAAACATTTTTGTTCAAAATGAAGTTACATTATATTTTTAGTAGAACCGGTGCAAGAAATGCACAGTATTGCTACCGACTGTAGCGAGGCTGATTTTTTTTTATAATGAAAGTAATTTTAGTTAGAAATATCACACAAAGTAAAAAAGAAATGCAAAAAAACCAAATATTCTTTACCTATTATCTTGATTACTAGCAGTTGAATTATCATCTCTAAACTCAGTAGAAGAACCATTGCTCATAGCACCAACATTTGTAGTTAAACTTGGGGACGTCTCCTGTATCTTTGAAAGAGTTGTGACAAATTGACTTTTGTCTTGTTTTAACCTATTTTTATCAATGTGACCATTGACCTCCCCATATCCACTATATGTGCCGCTATCAACACTTGTAGCACATTCTTCTTTCTTTAATTCTTGTATTTGCGGGGGTGGAGGAGAAGCTGCAAGGGGTGGGGAAGAAGGAGGCGGCCACGCTGGCTTTTGTAACTTTTGAGGCCTAGCGTAAAACTCCTTCTGTTTGATTGGCGGTGGGTCAGGAGTCACCCAGCCCGTAGGTTGACTGGGTCGTCTGAGGAATGCCTCCTTCTGCTCAAGACTCTTTCGTATTCGAGAAAGAATAATCGAGTCGTCCAGCTCTCGGCCCGTGAGTGTCGAGTTCGAGTCGAATGAACCGAGACTGTCTTTGCTCTCTGCGGCTGATGATGGTAGAGATGTATCGGACTCTCGCCTGCTGCAAACATCGTAAATATAAATTAATATATAAGGAAAATTAAATATTTTTATTAAATATATGTAAAGGGAAGTATGGATATAAATATTTCTTCTACAAATCAACATATATAGAAAAACTATTTAAATGTTAAGTTATATGTATTTAAAAAGCTTTTGAATGTCATCAGTGTTTTTCAGCAGTATCGTCGTATAAGCACGTGGTAGCTTCCTGTAGCGAAAATTTGTAAAAATCTCCCTACAGAGATGCTAACAACATAAATAAGTTACAAAATAAGTAACAAGCGTATAAAAATTTCGACGTACTTGATGAGTACGTATGGCTTAGTGGTTAGAGCGCCTGATCGGTTTCCAGGAGACGCAGGTTTGAGTCCCGCTACGTTCAAAATTTTTATACGTTTTCTAAATAAGTAGCTTTCTGTAGAACTGACATCACTCACATTTTAATATAACTAGATTCAAAAATGCAAATAATAGCTTTATGGAATAAATAATATTTTGATTTTGTATATTCTCACCCATCATGTAAAAGATAATGCGGCGTGGTCGGCAGTCTAGGTACATCAAACCTTGGCGAGGCCACCGTTGCGTACTCAGGGTCCTCCCTGTGCCTGGCAGGCGCTTGCGGCGCCGGCAACGCAGGCAGCCGCGGCCTCCTGTACGCGTCGAACAAACGCGACTCGTGCTCTGTTACCGCCGGCATGTCGAGCGGCCGCTGGTTTGTCTCTGGATTATAGGCTGCTTCGCTGAAATACTGGAAAAAAAAAAATTATGAGAATTTGTTGCCCTAAATCAGTGGTTGGGTACCTTTATCTGTTGTACTTCACTATCTGACTATTCTAGTTAGGTGGCAAAAGTCAAGAAAACATAAATTCAATCCGCTTCAAGCTGTATCTCGCACACTGCACAGTTGGCAGAGGGAACCTAGTGTTTAGATACTCCGTTCGTCAGAAATGAAAATATAAATGTAAATAAATATTTCATTTCCTCGTGCGGGGATCGAACCCACAACAAGTCGATTTTACAGTCACAATATGTGCCTCTGCGCCACGACTAGCCTCAATAATAATAATTTACTAATTAGCATATACTATTATATAATACCATAAGAGTACTGATAAGATTCTTTATATCATACAAATAAAAGCAGAATTCCTTACCCTTTGCAATAAATCGTGATCCCTCGGCACAACAGTAAGCCTCAATATCTTGGGTTCCCTCTGCGCCAGTTGCACCACCCTGGCGTACGGTGCCCGCGACCTGCCACAGGCGACGGGCTCGCCGTTGACGGCCAGCACGCGGTCGCCCGCACGGAGCCCCGCGGCCGCCGCCGGCCCGCCAGGCCTCACCGACCTTACGAAGATCGTGTCCATTGGCGCACCCACTGCGCCCACTGCCAGGTGGCGCGCATCCTCGTATAGTTCCTTTAATTAATTTAAATGATAACTTATTTATTTCTCATTACTATATGTCTAATTTATAAAAATATATATATTTACACTTAATAAATAAATTAAAAATATTACTTCAAGCTGTATCCCGCATACAGCAGGGTAGGCAGAGGGAACCTAGTGTTAAGACGCTCCGTTCCCTACTTTCTGTTGAATTTTGGAGGCATTGCGTGTTAAGTGGCAGAACTCAACGCCGCGCTTTGCCTCGACATCAGAGCGAAGAAATGGAAATATAAATTTAAGTAAATATTACCTCGAGTGGGGATCGAACCCACAACCAGCCGGTTTTACAGTTAACACTTCGTGCCGCTGCGCCACGAATGGCCTTAAAAAATAAATTCATAAATATGATTTAGAATATGTATCGTCTCTCTATCGACAAAAGCTTTCATATGACAGCATATATATGTACATATATACACATGATAAATGTTTATAAATTAATCAATAAGTATCCTGTAGCTATATTTTATTTTTTCGGTATAAATTTAAGGCCTACGACTAAATGTATAGCAAATAGGGCAATTGATTTAATAGATCGTTTTAGCTTCATACCTGTACGGATTCCGGAGGATAAACAACAAGATGTCTTAGTGTAAAGCCGAACCCGTGCCTTGCGTCCGGCCGCTGTATGACAATAGTCCGGGGCGCGGAACAGTGCGTAGCTGACGAAGCAGATACAGCCGTGGGCGGCGGTAGGGCTACTGGAGGAGCGTGGACGACCGGTGGAGGCTGGAATAACAAATTCTATATTTAATAAGTGCTTAATGTACCTTAATATAAAGATTTTAAATATTTCGTGGACCATGAACAATTCTTATGTACAAAGTATGATGTTTCTTCTTCACAACACGTAAAATTGGTTAATTAAATAATTTTAACGCTATAGTAAGCATACAAAAATTTACATAAAAAATAACACAAAATTTATTTTAACGAGCTAGTTCTTACTTGCAAACCGGTTATTCAATTAGCCGTACTATCTCTTATCTATTATAATCAATTGATGTATAAACACTTATGTTTATTAAAACTATAGTTTAACGTTTATGATGTTGAATATAGGCGCTATAATAATTTGTAAGGGAAATAATCGGCGGAGAGAAACCAGAATAGCGAGTGTCACGACCACTGTACTTTGTATAGAGCGACTCGTGTCCGGATATCATAACTATCTCGGGAGCATGCTAACGGAGGTGAGAATAATAAAATCTAAGAATCGACAATCAAACAAATTGTTCTGTTCAATTTATTGATAAGAATGTTTTCTATTTCTCACGCAAAGATTTTTTTATTGATTTTTTTATGATACTGATTAGGTGGACGCATTTAAATAATCAGGAAAAAACCCAACTGTGCCATTTTAGAATATTGTTCATTATCTGTTCTAACAACAAATTCATAAGAATTTCAACTTAGCTCGATAACAACGTTCAATTGGTTTAATTGGCTAGAGCGCTTGGAGGTTTTCAAGAGGCGAATTCAAATCCTGCAATTTAATTTTTTTTAGGGAAAAACGAATTGTACTAAAGATTTTGTCTATTTAAACGATACGGGATTCTATCAAATATAATATAGGTACAAATCACAACAAAAATATTTTTAAGCTCTACTTCTCACTTTGTACCCCATATAGAAGTGTAGGCACAGATAAACTAATGTAAAGTAAATTTATCCATTTTCCAACCGAATGCGAGTCAATACGTGTTGAGAGAACCCCGTACTTTATCTGCAAAGAGTAGATTTCGAACAAATATCCATTTCCTTTACAAGCTCTTTCTTTAGTTTCACGTTCTCTTAATCTTCCATGTCTCTCACGCATAATGGAGTAGAGGGTAGGATCCTGGAAACCTAGTGTTAAGACACTCCGTTCTCATTAAGATACTTCTGTTTCCCACTTTCTGCCTGGAGGAGGCATTCCGTTCAATATATTTATTTATGAATAAATATATTTATTTAAAGTAAGCAGCATTTGGAAGTTTTAACATATTGTCCGATTAAGAGCTACCCACGTCTTCTCGTCTGTCAGTTGATTAAACACGAGAGGAAGCCAAGCCAGATTACTGAATAAATTTTCATATTAAAAATCATAAATGTCAAAATAATATAAAAATAAATCCCTGTATGTGTAGCGAAGTATATTATTTTATGTAGATATTTGAATTGTTATTTGTTGTTTTTCTTTTACTTTCTCGATATATTATGTAAATTAAATAACTACCTCATCATAACTTATCTAAGAATAAAGATACAAAATGAAGTAAAAAAAAAGCAGTTCATACAATTTATTTTATTTCAAAAACATTAGAAATACTCGCGTCGTTGCGATATAATATACATTTCGATTAAGGTCAAAGATTGGATTCCTTGCCATATGTTGTGTCCCTGATTTGTTTCAATATTACGGGAAGCCTAACGTAAAAACCTGATATTAAGTTACCGTAGGCTCGTGTACAACAGCTGTAACCAGATTTACTGGCCACGTACCCTTCCAGAACTATAAGGCTGCTGTCATGTTATTAATTTATACAAATAAATAAGAATATTTAAATAATTTTGTGTGTACGTAAAAAAATCTGATTGTAATTTCTATATACATATTTTAATATGAAGAAAGAAGACAATATTTTTTCTTGAAAATTATATATATATATCTTCAAGAAAATTATGTTATCTTTATATTATAGTAGTATCACCTATTATGTTTAAAAAAAGAGAAAAATATTTACGGCAACGGTTGTGGGTTCGATTCTCACTTGGGTAAATGAAATATTTAATATTTTCATCTATATATAGTATCTACTCGCTTAGGTAACGATGCAAATCGCGGCGTTGAGTTCCGCCACTTAACAAGAAAATAAAATATTGATGGGCTAAATTATGTACATACATAACAGCCAGATTATATAACCAGGTTACATAAAATGTCAATAAGCCATAGCTTATAAATTTTAGATTGTCATAAATGGTGTAAAGTAAGATGATCAATAATTACTAGTTTGTAACTAGACTTCCCACTGAAAGATATTTAATGTTGTTTACATGTTTATAGAGGTGGTTAAAATGTTTATATAAAATTATATTGGACTTAATCTAAGAGCTTTTTCATGTAGAAAGCTGGTTAAATGCAAGAAATTAATTATTATCAATTACTATGTGCTTTACAATATTATAATATAATTATAATGTACATTTTCAACAATCAATCATTACTTTATGAACCGCACTTAGAGATAGCAATTAGTTTTTATCTAACATTAAATTGAAAGAATTATATTATGCGTTTGTAATATGTAAATATAATTTTGGAAATTCTCTAAGCTCTGTCGATTTACAAAAGTATTAAATGTATACTTAAGTGTAGCTTTTACCTGCGATGATGGTTTGGAAATTACTATGTTATGACGTCACACATATTATATATATATAGCCTTTACCGATAAATGGACAACACGTCCCGTAGATTAGCGCATTTCACCAAATAAAGGCACTTTTTGAGCTTCACCAATGTACCACTATATACCAATTAAGCTATAGTGAAGGAGTGATGTGTCAATCGTCAGGTTAAATCGTAATCTTCGAATTTAGTCCCACAGTTATAAGTTCCTAATATAGATTTGTTATTCAAAGTGGTTTCTTATGCCACCGCAGAAAACCAATTAAGCAAATGAGCTTTCAACGGTTAATTATTATTATTGATAAAGTTGCACCGACACATTATTTATCTTGATTACTTATTTTACTACAAACCTACAGCTTTTTTCGCGACCAAAATACTTGTAGAACCGACAAATACACGAATGAGAAAAAATCTAGTACATAGTTTTTTATTAAAATTTTGAGTTTTCATATTATTTACCTAAGCCTATTCCAATTTTGTATTATGAACATTCTTATTTTGAAAGCGATATTGTTAAAAATCAAGAGTGAACTTGAATTTATATTATTTAAAAAATTAAAAACATTAGATACGCGTTACGTTAAAAAGATTAGATACCCGTGTTTCGCGATATTAAAACTGGCAACCCTCGTATTAAAATTCGCATAAATAAATGAACATATTCTCTGTGTCAAGGTGATCATGACAGTAATTAATTCATAATAAAAGGATAAATTGAGGCCATTGTAACAGCAGATCAGCGAGTTAGTGTAAACGAAGTAGTAGGTTCGATTCCAACTCCGAGTAATTTTTAAAGTTTTTTCATCCCCGCTCTGATAGACAAAGTACCGCATTGGATTTCACTAAACACGCAATGTTTCAAGAAACAGCAAAAAGTGGAGAACAGAGTGTCTTAACACTAGATTCCTTTCGCCCTACCTAACTGTACGAAAATCAATCGATGAGGTTGATTATATAAAAGGATAAATATAATTATTCCTCATTCTCCGTACAAGTTTTCGCCAGCCGCCAGACATCCGGTGGATACAGCTTTATTGCAACTTTTTGTTTTAATTGCAAGGGTATGTAGAAGTAGGCATTTAAGTACGTAATTATGGTTGCTGCATGCCAAAGTAAAAGTTTATGATTCGTCATATAAACGTAGTCGGTATTTTAGCATTAAATTGAATGTTATACAGTAAATAATATATAATTTTAGTAGTTTCTTTATTGATAAATGCACCTTAATTGTTTTTTTTTATTACTTAGTGTATGTTAGTTTTATTTTAAATTTTACAATTTGATTAGGTATGTTATGTTTATTTAGATTTGCTTTAAATATAGTTTGAACATAGAATTGTTTGTATTGCAAATTATTTTTTAGGGATTATATATGTATATTAAGAGTCTAAAATTATACTAAGCCTTCTTATTCTTTAATTTACTACATGCTTATCTTTTCAAATTAAGCCCCTCTTCTGATCACCAATAAAATAATAAAGTAAAAACTAAAATCTTTGAAACAAATACATTTTTAAATCTTATGCCAAGTATAGTTTAGCTATATCTGCAGTTACACTGCATCACTCAACACTGCGCCGTGATTATGGAACTGGATAAATCATAATCACTAGGGGTTGAGCTCGGTCAGAGAGTCAAAGAGCAGTCGGGAGTGCCTCCTGAAAAGTTATCGCCCCCTGTTCCACAGTATAAATATTTACGAGCCTTAAATGTCCTGCTATAATACCAGTAGTATAGTACAAGTATTGCACTCACCTACCGGAACCACTTTCTTTGACGTTTACTCTTTTTTTATCCACGGCGGAAGACTTGAGTGCACTTATGTTCGACGATAAATTCAACTTTTTACAGCTGTAAGTTTAATTGCATCGGTAATATTGTGCATTTCCATATTATTTATGTTTCCCATAAAATAAATAAATAAAATGGTTAAGGAATAAATTATATTACATTTAAAAATATGTGATAGAGATTTGTACACAATCATTTTTGTTACATTTCGCGTCTCGCTCTCCGAACACAACAGGGTAGGCAGAGAGAACCTAGTGATTAATTTTCCGTCGAATTCTGGAGGCACTGCGTGTTAAAATGCAGAACTCAACACCCGAGCGAAGAATTGAAAATACTACATTTTTCATTTCCTCGGGTGGAACCTCGCGTTTACAGACACACCCTTTGATCCTGCGCCACGACTTACGGTATAAAAACATTAAATTAGCTTCACGCTGTATCCCGCACACAGCAGGGTAGGCAGAGGGA
>DWAO01001657.1:0-18160 GCA_018230605.1 Heliconius congener
CCTCGACACCAGAGCGAAGAAATGGAAATACAAATTTAAGTAAATATTTCATCTCATGGCTGGCCTAATTAGGTGAAATTTAGATTTAGAAAACTGGAATTTAGATGAAACTTAACAATAATTTAGCTTATACATCGGAATAACAAATACATTACAAAATAGGTTTTTGTATATTTTGGCTACCTTAAGTGGGCTCCGCTCGATCAATATAAATGGAAATTCAATTGCATTTTCATTTATATGACCTAGGAATTTACATAAAAAAAATAAACCGCATTTTTTGAATCGTTGCATGTGCATCTTGAGTTTTTTATGGTATTTCTGGTTTGACAAGGATAAAGTTAGACAATAATATGTCACTATTTTTGCTTACTTTTATCCTTGTCAAACCAGTTACTACTTTGTTCTTTTATTTGTAATTGCTCGTATATTATAGATATAGTAAAAAAATATTTAAGCCTATTAAAAATATAGTAAAAAAATATTCAATATTTGTATTGCATTTTATATATTTGACATGTACAGAGTTTTTTTTATCAGCACCACTTTAAATGAAACCACAGTTTTAATTACTCTAAAAAGCCTAATACAAGCATTCTGAAAGGAAAAAGCAAATACATTAACAATCCAACCTAAAAAATATTGAGACCGTCGGGGCGCAGGGGCACAAACGTGTGATTGTAAACGTGACAGTTGAAGGTTCGATCCCCATAGGGGATAGGGGAATAAAATATTCAATATTTTTTATTTCTTTACAAATATTTTCATTTCCTCTCTCTGGTAACGACGCTACTCAACACACAATGCCTCAAAAAATTGGCGGAGAGTGGGGGTCGGAGTGTCTTAACACTAGATTCCCTCCCTGCTGTGTGCGGGATACAGCGTGAAGCTAATTTAATTTTTAATTTTTTTATTTATATTTTATTTCTTCGCTCCGGTGTCAAGGGAAAACACGACGTCGAATTCCGTCACTCAACATGCAATTCCTTCAAAATTAAGCGAAAAATGGGGAACAGAGTGTCGTTACCCTAGGTTTCACTGTGCTTACTTATTTAAGTTAATATTTGGGTGAATGAGCTTCGCTCAAATGAAGCAAAGGGAATGTAAAAGACATCTAAAAGGTTTTTGTATAGCAAAGAATAAACTCGATAAGCAATTAAAAAAGAAGTTCAGTGGTGTCATGTAGTGGGGGTTGACAGACATATTATTGAGAAAGGAATATGTGACAATAGGTAGATCACCAATCCATCTCCACCTTTAGCTACTCAGTTATTGCCAATAAGACAAAATCCAGGTATGGCTACTCCATACCTGGGTTTTGTCTTATTGGCACGTGTGCAACGTGTTAGGCAAATAACGCTTTAACCAAGTTACAGATAATAGGATGGCAGGGTTGTTACGGGGTTCTATTGAAGCAAGCATATCAGGATCACGAACTGGATAAATTTTAATATAAAAAACATTAAAGTTTTTCAAAGAATCTGAAAAACAAGAATCAATGGCGACTCTTTGGGGAGCAGTTGATATACTGTGGAAAGTAGATGTATGATGATGAGCCCAATGACGACGTAGATAAAAGAACAGTCACTACAATTAGACATCATTCTAAAAATATAAATAAAACACAAAATATATGTCTAAGAAAATACAAAATAATATAATCTTTATTAAAAATATATTTAAAAAAATACGGATCAAGTGTCTGTAGTGGTATTGAACTATACACAAAATTTAATAATAATATACTCTTTAACCTGCCAGCTCAGAATGGCCATAAATATCTGCAGGCTAAATAGGCTGTGCAACAAAGTCACAAATATATCGCGCATTCGCCTTATCTGGCTAGTCTATTGGTGCACTAAGAAAATCGCAATAAGACGCAAAATCTATGAAGCGTTACCTTCGGAAATTATTGGCGATATTGTGAAATCAAAGAACAAATTGATATACTGCTCGACTGGGATTAAAGAAACCCTTTCTTTAATGTCAGCTGCTCAATAAACTCGGTGAGACACATGAACAAGAGTCACGAAGGTTGAGAACACCAGAGTGGAAGTGGCAGACCGTCTGAGTTCCATAAAATTCCTCAAAACAACTTGAGGTCACAGTGTACGATGATAGAGGTGAAGACTGAGTTATCTTAAGCCTGCAGACTCTAGCACTCTAGCAGACCAACATCCCTTTTAACTACCGAAAGTGGCTCAGAATACTTTCAACGAAAGATTGCAGAAGACAAAGCCAAAATTTCAGAATTAAACAAAAAACACTAATCTGCAAGGGTCATTTGAAATGTTGTGGAACGTTTGTGCAATTTTGACCTGAAAGCCATCAAACAAAACAAGATCAGGACGAGCAAGGAAATTATATTTCCCAGGTGGATACTCAATTTTAAGAGTAAAAATTAAATGAGAAAATCATTCTTATAATACGTATTAATTGTATATAAACAGAAATGTATAAGAAGATAAAATAATAAGTTAAAAAAAATACGGATCAAGTGTCTGTAGTGGTATTGAACTATAAACATCTTTTGATAAAAAATCTATAATTAAAAATATCAGCTTTTAAAACGCAACGTAAATTACTTACTTTCTTATCTGTCAACTGACAGCTGCCATTTGATAAATTAACAAAATATAAACTACACTCAAGATTCATACACAAATATAAAATATTCAGATATAACTAATTCGAATCATAAGAATAATAAAACAGAATTATATTAAAAAAAAGAAAATCTTTCTTCGGGTCACTATGATGTTTGTGTTCCAGTAAGCCAGAATATAAATAATGCGTCGTAACCTTTTTATAAAGGTTTTATCTCGGTTAAAAACCCAAACGGCTTCTAACCTCTTTATCAAGGTTTTATCTGGGCTTTTAACCTTTTTATCAAGGTTTTATCTTAACGTATTAAAATAAAGTTTAAAAACCCTTTGGGTTTTTACCTTTTAAGGTTTTAAAAACCCTTTGGGTTTTTAAAAGGTTAAAACCTTAACCTTTAAAGTTTACAAACCCTTTGGGTTTTTAACCTTTTTATCAAGGTTTTATCTGGGCTTTTAACCTTTTTATCAAGGTTTTATCTGGGCTTTTAACCTTTTTATCAAGGTTTTATCTTAACGTATTAAAATAAAGTTTAAAAACCCTTTGGGTTTTAAACTTTACTTTCCGCCGAATTTTGGAGTTATTGCGTGTTGAGTGGCGCGCTTTATCTCAAAACCAGAACGAAGAAATAAGAATATTAATTTAAATAAATATTTAATTTCCTCGAGTAGGGATCGAACCCACAAACAGTTACGTCCAGCGCCACAAATGGCCTCTTTACCATTTATTTGATAATGTGTAATAATTATTTAATAAATGGTAGGTTCATTTGGGACACACACACACAACACATATTTTTTTATAATTTGACTTGATCCGTGCTTATATAAAACATGTATTAATAATAAAACATTTTTTTTTTTTAATTTATGAAGGTTGTAAGGTTTTTTATTTTTTCATTCCTACTTATTTTTTATTAATCTAAAAATGGTATGACTTATTTATTTAGTACAGTAGTGTTATATTATTTGGGTAGTTAATACTTAATTCTGCGTTTTTAATTTTGCCCCAAATTAATAATTAATGTTTGTTTTTTTTTTCGTGTTTACCTTCATCAATTTATAAATCGCATGTATGGAAATCCCTAGATGTAAGAAAATTATACCTTGTGTAGTAATTCTCCAGACAACGTTGGATACGTTACCCTGCTTATGGCAAAATGAGGCCCATAAAATTAATTTTTATATCTTCGCTCTGGTGTCGAAGCAAAGCGCGGCGTTGAGTTCTGGAACTCAACACGCAATGCCTCCAGAATCCGATAGAAAATGGAGAACAGAATGTCTTAATACTAGGTTCCCTCTGCCTACCCTGCTGTGTGCGAGATACAGCGTGAAGCTGATTTACTTGCATTTAAATTAATAATAATAAAATATATAATAAAGACCAGTCGTGTGACTTTAAGCGCGAAAGGTTGTGAATACGATTCCCACTCGAGGAAATTATATATTATATAATATTTTCATTTCTGATATTGAGGCAAAGCGCGGCGTTGAGTTCCGCCACTCAACACGTAATGCCTTTAGTAATCCGCGGAAATTGGTGTGCGGAGTGTCTTAACACTAGATTCCCTCTGCCTACCTTACTGTGATTGATTCCGTTCAAAACGTGTGTCATTAATGTTCACTGTGTAAAATTCCCCATTGTATATAAAATCTCTATAAATTGCTAAATACATTAGTTGCACAGTGTTATTCCGACAGTCGACTGGAGTAGTTGTTTCAAGTGAAATTAACAGTAAATTGTAAAATATTTTTTAAAGAAAGTACTGTTTCATACATTATAAGAAATGCGAAACATTTGTCTTATATTTTATTTAGTATTAGGTGAGTTTGATTTAAATATTTTTAAGTGTAATTTGCACTTTGTAAGCGGAGTGTCTTGACACTTGGTTATTTTGTTCTTCCTATTCTACTGTGCGTGGGATACAGAGTTAAGCTGATTTTTTTTGATAATACTTATATTTGAACCTGATGAAATAAGGTCTAATGTCTGATGAATTCACGCAACAAGAAGAAGATGGTTATCAACTTTCGGAGATGGTTGCTTACCATAACAACTGAGATATTTGCTAAAAAGGTGACAAATATCATCGCCTTCGGAAGCAACATCATCATAGAACATATACATAGTGTAAGGACAACGTAAGAAATTTCCAAAAAGTGTTTCTTTTAATTTGAAAAACAGTTTTATAAATATAATTTTCATAACAAACAATTTGAGTACTCTTTCTGTCTATCGCGTAATAAGCTAAAAGAATCATAATCCGCGAGTCTATTGTATATTTTCCATTTCTTATGATATTTAAGTTTTTCTCCAATATTTTTTTTTAAAGAATGCGAATATTAAAATGAATAGCGACACACGGTTTTATCGGGTATCATACAAATTATTATTTTATTTTTGGTTCCACAAAATAGGTCTAGTGCATTTGTAATGTCAACCTCATTAAGCAAATCGAACTAATCCAACTCGTCTAAAGACTTTATTAACTGCATTTTATTTTTTTATTATATGTTAGTGAAATATATAAGAACAAAAATGTCTTTAATCATATTAAAAAAAAGCAAAGGCCCTGGTGTAAAGCTTACAAAATGGCGTTTAGGCCAAATAGCCTTTCAGCCATCGGTATAGTATTGCAAGAGTAAAATGAACTCATAATTGTAGTATACATAATTTTTTACAATTTGAAAAATTTATTTGTATTATCTCTCGTATAAAATAAAATAATATTCGATTTAGATTTTTTTTACATTTTCGAACGATATTAAAATGTAGGAACACATAACGACAAAAAATATACGTTTATACTCTAAGCTGACGTTACCGACAGCAGAATAGGCAGATGGAATCAAGTGTTAAGACCCACTGTTCTCTACCCAAAGGGTTCTCTACCAAAATGATTTTGTTTAAGACGAAGAAGAAGTAAGGTAAAGTATTTTACGTCGGATAAGCTAAGTTGCTAGCTTTAAAACATACCAACTTGTATTTATGTGAAAAAAAATGCTCCATTATTAAATTTTCTTTGTTAAAAATATGTATTCCTTTTCAGTTATACATTTTCTCAGTGCCAGCAAAGTCGATCAAAGGAATAATTTGGTTAGTATAAAATAGATATGCTTAAAACTTACTAGAAAACTGTCCTATGCCTTTTTTTATTACCTACTGATATCTCTATATATATATATATATATATATATATATAATAACTAGCGTCCTGATCGCGGCTCCGCCCGTGAAATCATGACACTCTTCGTGGTTGAAGGTATACAGTTGTATATTTCATTGATGTAGATTCATTGATGATTATAAGGATAAAATGAATGTTTTTTTACTTTATCCCAAAAATCCATTATGTCGTTTCAGGATGGTTATCAAAGTATGGATAACACCACAAATAAATCTTCACCAGAAACTCAAGATGACTGTAACTTGGACAAACCCTCTACACCAGACTTCAGAGAGGCTGGACGCAGAATTAGCGAAACAAGTTAGAACAACTATTGTTTCTTTCGATATTTGTGATATTATAACTCTGGTTATATAGAAGACGTCCTTAAAACTGGCCTATATCCAAGGGCACAAGGGTGTTACTGAAACGCGACGGTTGTGGGTTTTGATCCCCACTCGAGGGAATGAATTATTATTTCTTAACACTTTCATATCTTCGCTCTGGCACAAAGGCAAATGCCTGAAAGCGTTGAGATCCACTTCAGCTCAACACGCGATGCCTCGAAGAGTTCAGTGGAAAGTGGAGAAAGTGGGGGACATAGCTTAAGTATAAGAAACAGAAAAATTAACCGACTTCTGTAAGAAAAGGAGGTTATCAATTCGACTGTATTTTTTTTTATGTTTGTTAACCGATTTTGATGATTGTTCTTTTACTTGAAAGCTAGTGTCAAGTAAAACAAAAAGCATTAGCTTAATTTTGATATCGTTACTACGATAGCCGATAGAGGTTGTTTGGCATTAGCTTGTCACTGACTTCAAAATTATAAAATCTTTCTTTCTAATTATATTTTGTTCAACAAAATCAAACAAAGTACGTAATTTTTATTTTTTATTTTTAGATCGTTGTTTGAGTTCGGTTTTATTTTGTCAAAAATTAATGTATAAAAGGAAACGTATACAATACATGAAATAGATTTGATTATTTTTTTCTTCCACCTTATCCTCTGTAAACTGCACCTCTATATCGACTCCTTCATATACCCGCAAATAGAAAGGTAGTTTTAATGATCCATCTAAGCAGGTCTAGATATTCTCGTGTGTAGCATAAGCGGAGTACGGATGTGATTATCTACAGGACGTCGGCTGCACCGCGTCCGCATCACGACTGAGTGGTACACCTGACAAAGCTAATGACTTCTTTTGACTGTGATTCGATATATATCTCTGTAGATGGTCTCCTTTTTTACAGCTTCACGCTGTTTACTCGATTTAGCAGGGTAGGCAGAGGGAACTTAGTGTTTAGACACTTCTTTTTCCATTTGCTGCGGAGTTCTGGAAGCATTTCGTATTGAGTAGTGGAACTCAACGCCGCGCTTAACCTCGATACCAAAACAAAGAAATTAAAATATTAAATATTTCATTTATTCGAGTGGGAAATGGAATAGAAACCATAATTTGTTGAGTTTACAGTCATACGCTTGTACCCCTGCGACACACCTATACAGCTAAATAGATATTTCATTTTTTATATGAGGCAGTCGTAGCATTCCGATTGAGATAAGAAGACAAAAACGGCGGAGAGTTCCGCAACTCAACATACAATCACGTAAATTTCGCGATTTATGGAACATTATGTCATTAGTCAAAAGATCCCTTTTCGTATCTAGATTTTTGCGGGGTGAAGCGAAAAACTTTTCTTATATTTAAACGTTGATGTTATGTGAGAGGGTCGCGCAAAGAGACGTTATTGTGATAACTTACTCCGTTCCCCGCTTTATGCCTACTAAGAGACTGCATGTTTAGGGAAACTAAACGCCGCGTTTTATCTTAATGGGCATGTCTATGAAAATAAAGCACGGTGTTTATATGTAAACTTTCATAAAAGTATTATAAATATTACCGCAAATAAGATTTAAACTCACAGTCTACGCAACTATTAGATGTAACTTCTTATTCCCGTCAATAAGTTTCCAACTCTATCGTTTTTTTATTTTGAAATGAACAATGTCTCAGTGGCGTGTTTTAATTAATTTAATTAAAATTTAACCTGCGGCTGGAACAACGTCAATGACTTTCTTTTCTTTTAGAAATCTTAAGAAATACATTCACACCTACTTTATCAACAGGTCATCGTAACGCAGCGAAGAAGCGATGGCTCCTAATTACTAGTAACCATGACGGTTGTGGGTTCGATTCTCAATTAGGAGAATAATTTATTTTATTTCTCCGTTTTGGTATAACCAAACTCAGCTTATCTAATTAATTAATAGACTTATAAATTGTGAATGCTGCTTCTTTAAACCGATATCGAAAGTTGAGGCCATCAAGACAGTGGCTCAGCGTCTGACGTTTGATTCCCGCTCGGGGGAATGAATTATTGTCTTTTTAGCAATATGGCAAAACGCTTCGCTTAGTTCCGCTACTCGAAACGCAAAATCTCTCTTTCAAAATCTTTTCTGTTCTATTCAAATCGTATTACTGGTAACTCAATACAATATTCATTTGTTAGAATATTTACCAAAAATATACAATCTATACTTATATTAAGGTTGCAACGGATGGATGGACGGTACCTGGAAAATAAACAGTGTTTTTGTCAGCACCACTTTAAATGAAACCACAGTTTTAACTACACTAGAAAAACTTTATACAGTTTAGAAAAATCCCCAAAATGAAAAAGCGTTTTTTTCAAACAAAATAAATAATAAAATTATTAGTATTTCAAGAATGACTGAAATAAAAATAAAAAAACTGCTGAGGTATCTTGATTATTTTCTTTAGGTATGGGTTTAAAATATTTTACCCTTTGTGCTGTTCCCGTAAAAGAAGCGCTGACGCTTCCACCTTATATAAGAAAAAATGTTATTGGGGACTTTTATTAAATAAGTAGAATCCAAAACAAAGATTTTAAACATTTTTGTCTGTATGGCTGTTCGTCTGTGAGTTTGTTATCGCTAATCTCAGAATCGGCTTAATTGATTTAATTGCGGTTTTTACTATTGGATACTGGCAAGCTTCCGTTAGTTTATAGCGTTTTATTACAATCATAAATAAACAAAGTATATTTGCTAATTGCTATAACAGTTATTTTATACAACCGATTTACTGAATTGGCTGAATCTCTAGCTTTCAATTTGTACAATGGTAAAAACACCGAGATTACACAATTTAGGATCGAGATCGGAGTTTATGCGGGAAAATTGCGCTTGCGGTCACTTCGTTGTCCAACAAAGTGATCTCGCAAAATTAGGACGAAGTAAGATATTACAATAAATAAAAAAAAATAAAGAACATTTTTTTTAAGTAAAAATTTATTAATATTTCATAGATATAGATAATTACAAACATATACCCGCAAACCTATAAGGTATTTCCTAATAACAATCCTCAAATTGGTACAGAGCCTCTGTGGGCGAAACCGACTTGCGCTTGATTGGTTTTTTTCTGAAATACACTTAAATTTTTTCAAGCGGGCGTAGCCGTACGGGGGCCGCTAGTGTTTAATATAAATATTTAACAAAACAAATCAGAATATGAGACTAAAAAGTCATATTTGACAGGCACTTTATTTATTATCAGGCTAACCGCGTCGATTAATAACGCTCGGTGACGTGTCCACTAAATAATAGCTTATAGACTAAGCTACACCAGCTGTATAGGGCTGTGTAACGGAAATAGAAACGTTGTGCTTAAATCAGTAATAGAAACCGTCGTGGCGCAGTGGCTTAGTGTTCGGATGTAAATGCGGTGGTTGTAGGTTGCTTACTCAATTGGAGGTATTAATTATTTAATTTTCCTCGCTCTTATAGCAAAACAAAAGACTAATATTATGATTGTGAGAAACTTATTTATTTTTGATGTCCAGGTCTAATTTTCAAATAGAACCCCTAAATGACCACGGACTACTGCAAAGTGTTCGAAACGTCGGGTTTCGCGATATATCCGCGATTAATCCGGTTAAATTAGTTTCATTTAAAATGTGTAATAATCGTGAAAATCAAAGAACTTATTATGAGAACCCCTAAAACTTCGTGATTTTGGTCCCATGAACTAAAAGACTGAGCTGCTTCCATTTTATATAGCATATTAACATCCACCATATTGATCATTGCACAGTCAAACGCTGCCCCACTTCGCCATAATGTAGCTACACCAACAAGCCTGTTGTATTCAACATTTATAAGCAGTACTAGCTTGATGGTAGCGATAAATGGACTATATAACACAATTTTTAATTTTTTTTTTATTCTGACCAGTTCCTGAGATTAGCGCGTTCAATCAAACAAACTATTAAGAAGTAAAAATATATTTATAAGTCTAGAAGCATAGATTAGTCTCAAATGTGTTATCCCAACTATGCAAACAATACAAAACTAATTTCCAGTAATTCCAAAAAAATATTTACAACCAGCGCCCGCAAGACCATAACTGTCTACGAGGAACAATCCAATTTGGTTCGTTGAACGAAATAGCCCTATTTTAAACACATCTATAGCTGAAGGTAGAAACAAAATTGAAATGTCATTTTGTATCAACGTTTTGTATCTAATATAGCTTTTGTTTAACTTACCTTGACTGACTTACCTAACATCTGATTTTACAGGACGGTTTTGGATTCTAATCCGATATGTTTTTACGAATAATTTTCTGATATGATTTCTGAAGTCTGCGCCTCTTAATAGGCGAAAATAAATGTAGTAGAGATGGAACAATTACTAAAAATATAAATAACGATAGGACGATATTTTCTCCTTCCTCTTTACATTTTTAATTACTATCTAAAAGCCAAAAAGCCAATCTTCATATTAAAGTTAACTTTCAGAAAAAGAAAGACTTTTATTTCTGCACTTCGCTGAAACAAATTCCTGCGGAGAGTTTCACCACTATGTCTCGTATACTGGTGGGAAACGGAGAAATGAATGTCGAGTCACTCTACTGACATTGCGCTTTGTCTGCGCTATATATTTATATACTCAACGCCGCTCTTTGCTCCGTTATCAAAACGAGAAAACTATAATATTCAATATTTCATTACTCCGAGGGGGAACTGAACCTATAAACGTTGCGTTTAGAATTATATCCTTATACCACTGGACCAAGAGGGCCTCATCGTCATAACTTATAATCATTCTTATTAACCAAAGTACTTACAAAGCTATGGTGCCGCAGTCACCGCTCAAAGAAATGATGATACTTACGAACGGAGGAACGGAGTGTTTTAACACTAAATTCGTTTTGCCTACACTGCTTTACACGGTACTTAGCGTGAAATTAAAAAAAAATGCCCATAAACGTCACATTACTTCAGACACGTGCGTACCACCTAAACAGCGATGACGTCAATACCTTGTAAGTTTTAGTACAATAAAGAATATTATATTGTAATAGCCATTTATAAATTACTACAAAAACATAACAAAGTGGTAACGCCTCAAGAAGCCCCATACACAAGAACGTTTCGCTTTGTTATATGAAACTAACCTAAGTTTCTTTAATTATAAGTTGTTTTTGTTCATATTGTGGACTTAGTGCGGGGAGTGGGAATTAGCTTGTTTGAATCAACTAAAAGTTAACAAGTCATAATTAAATATGTGGCCGTCGTAGCGCACAAGCACAAGCGGGTGACTGTAACGCGACGGTTGTGGTTTTGATTCCCAGTTGAGGGATTGAATTATTATGTAAAAAAAATTAATATGTTAAAATTTTTATATGTGGTCTAAATAGTATTTTTCTTTCCTAAGTATGGAATACCACTTTAGAATTGTAAAAAATATATGATAATATTTTTTATTTATTCCCTCTGACACCGAGGCCACAGCGCGGCGTTGAGTTCCGCCACTTCACATGCAATGCCTTGAAAATTCGGCAGAAAGTGGAGATCGGAGTGTCTTAACACTAGGTTTTGCCCTCTATCTACCTTGCTATCTTCCGGGCTAGTGTTGAGATACTCCGTTTCCTAGTTGTAATAATTGTATCATGGTATCATCGGGCTAACGGTGGAACTGACAGATGGCTGATAGAACCTCAAGCGTGATTAAGGTTTTAATTTTTTTTAAATCGTAATCAACAATTATTTAAATAAAAAACTAAAGGAACGCAGAGGAACCTAGTGTTAAGACACTCTGTTCCTTACGCACCGCCGAATATTGGAGATATTGCGTGAATAAAAAGATTTTCATGATTATGGTACCTACAGAGTGCAATGTAATTTTTTTTCTCAATTTTTTTTCACTCAATAATTATATCACAGAAATTTTTCGTGAATAATAATTACTTTTACATAAAGCCACGAAATTTACTTTGAATAACATGAACATTTTCTCATAAAACAGTATGCTTTCTAATAACACGGTTACCTAAGCAATATAGTTAGTTTTCCGTTTCCAGTGTGATATATTTTTAATTTCCGGCGCTCGCCGCACAATATTTTTATGTCGGGATCTGATACGAAGAAATGAGCTTGAGCTTAGCATCCGATGCAGCCTCCGATAGAACATTTTTTGACGTGTTTTTACGAGATATACTGTATATATACGTATACCTATAGTATACCTATAGTAATACCTATAGTAAATTGTGACATTTTTTCTTATATTAAGGAAAAAATTTTTTTTCATACCCAAACTTCCATATCAATATTAAAAAGCTGAAGAGATTGTTTAGTTAAACGCGACGATTTCAGTTAAGTTTATATTGGCTACTCCATTTATCTAGGAAGGCTCCATATATGCTATATTACACCACATCAATGGTTTTGATGTAGCCCACTGTATCTGCAGGCAAATTCCTATCGTCCCTTATAATGTGTCATATACATGTCATAAGAGTTATGCAACGGTTAACGGTCAATTTGACCATGTGGACGAAGCAGCAATTAAAAGTTAATTTTAAATATGTATATATATAGGTTTAATTACAAAGAAGCGATAAAATAAAGCGCTCTCCAATTTCTGGTTTCCCGATTTGAATTGAATTAACAAAGAAATTTAATCATATTTACAATATATAATAATACATAAAAAATATTTATAGTATGTATACCTAATATACTACGAATATTTTTGGACGTCTGAGTGGAAAATTAAGTTTAGTATAGAACGTAAAACACTCAACACAACAACAAAACTACGCTATTTCATAATCAGATTTATTTTATAAAAAAAAATAGATCACAAAAAAAACATGTTTTCCGTTGCGTAGCAGGGTAAATAGTGGCAACCCGGTGTGATTCCGTTCATACGTAGCTGTAATTTAGCCGAAGAGGCGCAGGGGCAAAAAGGTGCGACTGTTAACACGACGGCTTTGGAATCGATTCTCACTCGGGGGAATGAAATATTAAATATTTTTATTTCTTGTCCCTGGTAATGATATTGAGCGCAGCGTTGATATCTGCCTCCCTCGGGCTACCCTGTTATACGTGAATACCGCATATGTATGTAGCTTTAGTAGTGTGTAACATAACATACATAGCCCTAGGTTTAGAAATCACGGTATGAAATATGCCTCGCACCGTCCTAAGCCGGTTATTTGTCAGCGGACGCAATGACCGCGCGTCTAAGCCCGAAATGATTGAACGTCTCTATATTCATCTTGTTATGAAATTTACTGTATTTACCATATCTTTGTATTATTAAGACGCTTTTATTTGTAAGTCGAGCTGTAACAAAGTATATAATAAAATCCAAAAAAATCTGAATTTGAACCAATTAAACCAATAGCAGTTATACGTAGCTAATCTGATAATACCATATTGTTGTAGCAACTAGCTGATCTGATGATGGAGCCAGGAACTTTATGACCATTCGAGTGGATAAGACCTGAATATTGGAACTGTTCAAAGGTTACTTACTATTCCTCTTTAGAGTTTCAATATTCAAGTCCTATTTACTTGAATCGTTTTAAATCATTCGAGTTTAGGCTTATACTATTTATAGTCTCGAGCATATTCTACAGCAGTTGAATCTCTTTTTGCTCTAAATTGTTAGAAATCTCTTATATATCTTTCTTATAATATCTTTATAGTATTTTTCACGTATATCTACCCTCTTTTAGACGAACTTACTAACAATATATTATTTTTTTTGTTTTATAGTCATGTAACACACGACACATTCTAAGTGCTTAAAGTTACTCTGACCGCAAATACAGCGGGCAGCATTAACACAACACAATGTAATTAAAAAATCTTCTTCAATAAATGCACTATTCAATACAAAAAGGATTTATTGAATACAAGTAATTCATGTGATGAGTGCATTCAAGCAAACAAACTTTTTAGCTTTATAGTGTTAATATAAACTATTTATACTATAAAACTCCCAAAGCTTCTACTATAAAGCATCTCCAAGCGTTCTATGCTGATAGATTTCCTCATCTTGTCAATCACTCAGTAAAGGAAGAGTTTTATATATTTGAAATTTAGATTCCAATTCCACTAAGCACTTGTTCTACCAACTCGATGAATACCAGTCTACCATCTATATTTATAGATTCAAGAAACTCTTAATACACTTGGATCGTAAAGCAGTCGCATATCTCGCCCCGCTATCGCTATAGGGGAGGCGTGGCGCAATAAAACTTATCTCAGCTTTATTAGTATAGCGCTGTATCGCTTAATGAGCTAAGCCGAAGATTTAGGGGATTTGCTCCGTTTCGACCCCTTTTAACCAATTTTGGGGCTCAAAAGTCAATAAGAATTGGATAATTGTTTGGAATTTCTTGTTGTAGAATTTTGGAATTGAAACGTTGATGGTATTTGGGGTGCTAGTTATTTATTTGATGTGTTTGTTTAGATGAAATGTCATTCTGTGGTTCTGAATTTAAATCGAAATCACAATTTTCGAGTATAACCGATCACTTAAAAATAAAGTATTTAGTTAAATCTAAATACGCTATATAAAACTTTTTTCTTACTGGGTACATGACTTGACAGTAGTTATTGGAAGTTACTAGTACTAATTTAGTTTTTAACATCCATTTAAACATAAGAAACTTTGACGAATATTATAATATTGTGTGTTGCTTAACGTCTCGAAGACTGACGTGACGTGATGTCGTCTCGCAGTACGCCAGCTATTCTTGTATGGTGTTTGTCGTTGACAAAATATATACTGGTTCTACAACTCGGCATGTGATTTGTAGGTGTGTAATGCTTTTTGTCCCAGCTCTAGTTTATGTAGTACTGTCCGCCTATTGTTCTAATATTTTATTCGAACGTTGCAAAATACTAAAGACGCGACTGCGGGTTATGTACCGTGCGTATATTTAACAGATCGGCCACCGTGTGGTAGTGCTCTCGATCTATCTACTCTTCAGCATCACGAATCACCTTTCTAGTATAATCTTATTATAAACAAGCGTAACAAGTATCTTCAGAAAGATCACACAAAGCAACCAGGTAATTAAGCCCTATAAACATAATTTTAAATATTGATGACCTCTCTCGGCTCAATTTTTAAAGCGATAACTTCTTATGTGAGGTTACGGCGTCAGTCTGACTGGTTTCTCTCTCGCATACGGCATCGGCATGTAGAATTCTCCTTCCGCATTTTGAAGTGAAAAACAGTGAGTTTCATTATTTTGCTACCAAAGCCAGGAAACTAAAAGTCGTCACCCTCCCAAATGGTAATGGAATCCACAATCGTTGAGCTTAGGTTGATGTTGGTGCTACTGCGCCACGACGACCACAATATTATCTAAATTTAGTAAAACCAGTTAAAACGGTGAATGCATTACAATTAAATACCCACCAACGGGATTCCACGGCCCCATATGTTATCTCATGAAATAATGGCTTTTCAATTCCAAAGAGAATGGTTTCAGGTAATACTAAATTTATTTCTATGATCTGACCAGCTCTGGATGTTGTTAGGACGAAGTTCGAATATGAATGGATTGCTATATAAGCCGATAAGATTATTTCATTTAATTTAAAAAAAATACTAGACTAGTCATCGCCCGCAACTTTGCTTCCGTTCACAAACAAATCTTATTTGTACAGTTTCTGTAGCGTTCTCGGGAAATTCATTTTTAGTGTTCATATGTATCTTTCTATCACTTTTCCTACAAAGTAAGAATTCGGCGGAAAGCGGAGGACGGAGTGATTTAACACTAGGGTTATTCTGCCTACCCTGTTATATGCAGAATATAGCGTCAAGCTGGAAATAAACTTCACACTGTATAACGCGTATAGCAGGATAGCCAAGGAAAACGTAGTGTTAACACACTCCGTTCCCCGATTTCCGACGAATTCCCAAGACACTTTATGTTCAGTGGCGAATCTCAACGTTGCGATTTGCTTAGGCAATTCAGCGTTATGTCTGTAGACGCTTGTGCCGCCGCTCCACGACGATCCCTAGTCAACTATATAATAATCAGAAATCTCTACAATTAGTATTCGCTCTGCACCTAATGAATAGAATTCCTTAAATAATAATCACGTTTAATATAAAAGATGGGCAATTGATATTAGAATAAAAGACGACGTGTTACCACCTACTTTACGTTGAAACTTACCCGATATTTAAAATGATAGGATTGCATTGAACCCGCTCTATCCGCAATTATAGTAATTTCTCGTTATTATTCATTCACATTTGAATAGCTATTTGAAAAGCTTCGTTTTTGTTCTAGAAATTTTAATAGGAAAGGTAGCTTTAGTTTTTCTGATTAACTTTTTTGTGCCGGTTAGAAATTCACTCAATCTTAACTAAAGTTAAGCTCCATGACGATTTTTTCATATATTTTTAAGGCTCCGTACTATTAAGGGAAAAAAGAACCCTTATAAAATGACTGACAGACAGAGAGATAGACAGACAGATGGACAGTAAAGTGATCTTATAGGGATTCCTTTTTTCCTTAAAATTTACGGAACCCAGAAAACGCGTATTTCTGCACTATAAAGGGAAATTCATAGGGTACTTCTAGTAGCGAACCCGACTCGTGCTTGTTTGTGCAATAAAGACTATTCTGTTCTAATTTACAACAAGCATTTACGCTATAGAATTAACGTAACCTAATAATTGTATGGCTTGGGATGATAGTTTTGAAGAGGCGTGAGTTCAAATCCTATGTAAAGTTTCCTATGAAAAGTGTCAACTCCACAAAAAGTTCACTACCCCTACCCAAATACTATGTACTATTTACCACATTGACTGCTGAATCAATATGGTATAATTTATCCATATAAAAATTATACAGACTTTCCGGTAGCTTCGGCTCGAAATGAAAGCGGTGTACAGTTCTAAGCGGAAAGATGTTATAACTTAATATTTTGTGTAGTGGTTCGTAAAAATTAACCACTGGTATCAAGTTTAACTTATTGATTTTACAGGAATAATATAGGTTATTTTTTGTATATTTTAATTATAGCTTTAACTGATGCTTTGCATCTGTAGTGTGTTCCCTCTGTAAAAGAATTGAATAAATAGAATCATCTTCACGCTTTATCCCACTCAAAGCAGGGTAGGCAGAGGGAACCTAGTGTTGGAATGAAAAGCGAGTGATGAACGAACATTGTTAAAGTCGATGTACTCTTGAATGGTGAACCCTCGATATCATCATCCAAATTACAGCGGGGACCTCATATTGATGGATTGGTGAATAGACTTAGCTCAGTAGCTGTCGCGGTCAAAAAAAAAAAGATTATTAACTGACGTAGAAACGGCTAGACTAGTATACTCCTGTCCTATGGGATTTTCCTTTGGGATAATGCAGCCGGTATTAAACCAATATTTGTCCTGCAGAAGCCAGCTATTCTTGCAATCTATAACTTAGACCCTAAAGATTCCTAAAGCAAAAGTTTAAAGAAATTAATAAATTGACATCTCAATACATTTTTAAAAATGTTATGTATGTCAATAAAACATTAATGATTTTACTAAAATTGGTGATGTTCATAATATTGATACCAGAAATAAGCTTAAACTTAGTGCACCCGTAACTCGAACCGTACAGATTCCGTAATTCTCTTATGAGACAGTGTGTACGCTTTTACAATAGGATTCCCAGAAACATCAGAGAATTTTCTTTATCAGGATTTCAAAAAATTGTGAAAAGTCGTTTGTGTGTTAAAGGTTATTATCGAGTTAGTGATTTTATAAATAATAACACGCCTTGTGAATGAAATGCTGATTCAAAGGTATCACTGTCACAAAAAAAGACCCACTGAGTTTCTTGCGCCGGTTCTTCTCAGGTCTGAGGCATTAACTCTATTTAACTGGTGGCAAATTCTTTGACATTAAAAAAATGGAGCATGTAACTTCTTATTTTGAATAAAATTATTTGACTTTGTAATGACACTCCGTTGTCCATTTTCCGCCGAATTCGGGAGGCATTGCATGTTGAGTGGCGGATCTCAACGCCGCGCTTTGCCTCGACACCAGAGCGAAGA
>DWAO01001658.1:0-18160 GCA_018230605.1 Heliconius congener
CGTCTGTTCGTCTGTTCGTCTGTTCGTCTGTTCGTCTGTTCGTCTGTTCGTCTGTTCGTCTGTCCATCTGTCCGTCTATCGTCTTCGTCTTGGTCTTCTAATACAACACAATTCACCGCAACATCAAAACCTTTAAGGCATTTCTCAATCACAATCCTGAAATTAGTACAAAACCCATCAATGAGGATGTCCGACTCGCGCTTGCCCGATTTTTTTAAATACACTTAAACAAGCAACGAAAATAGATTGATTGACATTTTACAATAGATTATGTAACTCTGTTCTGTTCTGTTCTGTTCTGTTCTTAGTTTATGGCCTTCCAAGCGTGACAATTGAGCACTAA
The DNA here is from genome assembly GCA_018230605.1 of Heliconius congener. Lineage (NCBI taxonomy): Eukaryota > Metazoa > Arthropoda > Insecta > Lepidoptera > Nymphalidae > Heliconius > Heliconius congener. The sequence goes on from DWAO01001658.1 coordinate 344, forward strand.
TCACTTCGTTATATAACTCTCTGCTCTATTGAATACGAATAATTTCAGATAGACAAAATCAGTTTCAACAGTGCAAAACTAAAAATTCTCACGCTTCAACTTCACTTAGACGTATTATACTCGTAGTATGAAGCAATGTGTGTGAACAAATAAACGCACGTGCGGTAGTAACAGATGGTCCTGACAATCATTAATGAATGAATAGCTCAGCTGAAACAGCTACACTCTGGTTGCACCGCTCCAGTAGCCCCCGACAGCTCGTGCAGGGAGGACGTGCATCTTGTTCACTTTTACCAGTAAAGTTCGACAGATGGCAGCCTTAATATTGAATCGTAGTAAACTTACAACTCGATCTGACGTACTCATAGGGCTACAAGGCATGCGCGGCTCCAGTACCGCGTGGCGCGCATTTCTAGATAGACATATATTTGGTTGTCATTTGCAGATATTATTGAAAATTATGTAAAAAAATACTTATATCTGTACCAAATATATTTTTTATTCAATTCTGATTGTCTTTTAATACAAATTCCTTCATCTTATGTCAGTACCAGCCAAGTTTATTGGAATGTCCTAGAATAACCCTATAACATTGGATACAAATAGCCAAGGTCATGAAGTCGCTAACCTTTAAACGTGTCACGTAATAGTATTTTATTCTTTTCATGGTCACAATATCGATAGTCGAACCTGTTTTGCTTGAACTAAAATTCTTCTAGGTTTCTTCAACTTATAAAATTTCTAAAAATGAGTTTTTTTCACATATATAAGACTTTTATGTTTTAAGATTGTTATATAAAATTCTATTATTTTATTTATTTTGATGCAGCTTATTGCACATGGATGAAATATTAAGAATTTTTTTATATAAAATATGTACAGGAAAATGTGGGTAGTTCAACATTCATAGACCTATTATCAGACAGTAACACCGGCATACAATTGATTTAGAATATGTTAGATATAATGAACATATCATAACTAACTGAAGTATAACCTTATCTATAGTAGACTTTAATTTGCTCTTAGCTTACAAGTCTTAGTACATCATGTTAATCGTGCCGCTGTCGGAACATGCCGACGGTATATGACGGTATATTGAGGAACATTTGAATTGAATGAGTAAAATACATATGAATTGGCTACCGTACTTTAACTCCTAATAATTTTCATTTAGATCAATTTACTTTTTAAATTAAATATGAAAATATTGAAATGGTCAAGCAACGGATACTACAGACAAATAATGCTAATCTTAGAAGTCAAAATTGACAGGATTTCTTTATTAATAATTCTATTTCAGTAACTTACAAAGTACTTAAAATTGGGATTAGGATAAAAAATTCTATATAAAATACTCTAACAAAACAAAATTTAAATCCACGCATCATACGTGCCGTCCGAAAGCTAAGCCAGCCAATTAAGCCAAAACTTTGCATAAGGCATATTTACATACAATTGTTCATAAGCTTCTGTTGTGAGCTGCTCTTTTGAAATATTTTTATTAAGCTTCCGAAGCGAGGTGATCTATGTATACATTTTGCACTCATTTATAAAAGCAGTTTCACTTTCTCTAATTTCCAGTTTCCCAAGATGTTTAAGAGTAACATTTATACCTACAGATTTATCTTGTTACTGCCCCAACCAATTATTATCGTCTCAATTTCAAAAGGACTTGGCCTTAAATGGTTTGATAATATAAATTACTCTGGGTTGGTTTAGTTGTTACTGAATCTCATCTCAACTAGAATAATTGTGGAACAATATCTCTATTGTTAAATTGTTATTGCCACTTCAGAGGTGTCTTGCTTTTTAGATTTGGTCTTACATAAATATGTAGAACTAAAATGTTTTGTTTAGATTTCCTTTCATTTTCTTTTAGTAATGGCTACTAAACTACTGGCTGTGACTTAATTTTCATTATATTTCATTATCATACCTGAAACGATAAGATTAGTGTGTATTTTTATAGTTTCACATTACCTCGTTTGAAATAGGGTAAGCAGAATGAGCTGAGTGTTGTGACTCTCCGTTCTCGACTTTCCGTTTAAATTTTCGAGACATTGCGTGTTGAGTGGAGCAAATAAATGCCTTGCTTTGTCTTCTAACCAGAATGGTGAAATCATAACAACTCGTTTTCCCAAGTAGAAATCGTTAACTGACAGATATATTAGCGTATCGGCGTAAATTAAGTAAAACGCAAAAAGACCGTCAGATATCTACACGTGTACTCTTCTCGTTTGATAACGTATAATGTGAATTCCAACTAATATAATCTAACTCAATATCTTTTTGTAAAGGCATTATTAAATTTCTTAGATTTTTATACGTGTATGAAAAATTCTTGGAATTGTGTTATCCACTTCATGAAGTGGTATGAAATACACTATTATGTATTATTATTATTTTTACAGCTTCACGTTGTGTCCCGCATGAGCAAGTTAATCAGAGGGAGCCTTGTGTTAAGACTCTACCTTCCTCACATTTTTTAAGCTTCAATCTATTTCCTCCAGGGTGATCAAAGAGATTGATTGTGTGTTGAGTGGTGGAATTCAATACCGCGCTTTGTCTTGTGAACAGAGCGAGGATATGAAATTATTAATAATAATAAGTAAATTCACCAAGCAACACGCTTAATGTATTATACGTATGCTACCTTGTTTCACTTGGAAATGTTGACTATTACTCTACATTCTAGTTCACATTGTGTAATATTTTAAATTTTATATGTATACATTTACTTGCGATTACTCTATTTATTGAATTGTTTCTTTTAATTTTTTAATTTCATTTGTGCGGCGTTGAGTTCCGGGACTCAAGTCACAATGTCTCAAATCCGGATGGAGAACAGTGTCTTAACACTAAATTTTATCTGCCTATCCCAAGGTAAAGATAAATAAATGTAGGTAGGAAAAAGATTTCTCTATTCTACCCACCTATTTTGAAATATTGCGTTTTGATTAAAGAAACCAAACAACGCCATTCACTGTTACACTTGTATAAACTTAAAAAGCAGCGCTACTGTAATAAACGAATATTTAAATTACCATCATATGTTATTTTAATTTCATATCAATAAAGTAAATGTTGGTATTGCATTAGTTGGGCAAAGTCTTTATATGTTTTTGTTTTCACCGTCATGATCTTCAAATTAGAACAGAGTAGTATAATAATAGTTATTTTCAATCTACGTTTTTATAATATTTTTGAAAATTATAATATGATAAAAGATTACTTGCTATTCCAACTCTTTTAGTTACAAACAAAGAAATGGCCCACTAACAAATTTCATATTTAATATTATTTCAGGGCGCGTTCCTTTGTAACATAAAATACTGCTGTATTTTCAACACCTTCCGCAATTTAAACGGGGGAGTGCACTTAATTATACTGCAAATTCATTTAAATTTTAAGCTAAATTTCCAAATGAAAATGATTATTTGGACTACATATTTTTTTACATATATATTATGCTACTATGTTCGTGGATTCATTTAATCAATTTCCATTCATGGGAATGAATTATTTTCATTTCATCACTCTTGAAGACAACATGTTGCGTTAAGTTCTGTCACTCAATAAGCAATGTTTTGAGTTCAAATTAAAAATAAAGAATGGAGTGTCTCAATGCTAGATTTTCCTTCTTTACTCCGATATACGATAGCCGATCCGATATACCCATCCGATATACCCATCGTGATGCGTAAATAAAACATTAGAAGAAGAAGAATTTAGGATATTATTAATTTTCTCCTGACGAATAGAGAAACGTAATACATGAATCATTTGGTTCTAAAATTATAAACAAAAATTATAATACGGAATTTCTTCTTTGGACTAAAACGTGAAATTTCAAAACAATTCAATAAAATCTTTCCTTGGTGCTTTTTCTCTATATATAAATTATGAAGGGCGTTGTATGTATTATTTTATATTTGACATATAAGCAAAAATCTTAACCTACAATATTTCAACATTACTACATTTGACGTTTAATTGAACACAATTTTTTTTAATTTCACTCTATATTTAGCAGGGTAAGCAGAAAGAACCTAATATCTAAAAACTCCTGTTTCCCACTTTCCACCAAATTCTGGAGACATTGCGTGTTGAATGGCGGAACTCTGTGCCGCGCTTTGTATCGTCACCAGAGCGAAGAAATGAAAATAATTAACATTTCATTCCTCCGAATAGGAATCGAACCCACAACCGTCGCGTTCAAATCACACCCCAGTACCCCTGCGCCGTGACGATCTAAAAGTACACGAACAAAATCTTAGCCAACCTAATAAGTGTTTATTACGTACAAACCATTTTTATTTTATATATTTCTAGTCTACGAAAGTATCAACAGCTCGAAACCACCAGTTGAATCGCGATATTAACGCGAATTGCTTTTTGGGTCGGCATCTCGGCGTGCTCGGTAACTGGGTCAAGGCTTCTAGTACACAGTACATAGGGTAATTGATGAAAACATATTTTCGTTCTCATTCAACTTAACCTTTTTATTGTTAGCTAATACATATATTTTTATGTTATAATAATTTTTTTTGTTGTAATGTACTAATGGCCGTCGGCAATTTCATTTGTATGAACTTTAAAATGTAAAGTCGTGCTTTTTCAATTTCTGTAGAAATTCGAGAAATCCTTTCAAAGTAGAGAGTAGGTAAAAGGGGTGTCTTAATGGGAACCTTGCTATCGGACAGCATGAAACTCACAGTGCTCCACTATACTCCTTAACGAACCTATGTGTTAAATTTCAGAGTTGAACACCGTGCAATTTCAGCTGTACGTTGTGCGTCAGGTCAATCACTCAGTCGCGAAAGAGTTTAGTATGTAATAATACAGATGTACGTTTGTTTAATAAATATATAATTTCTGTAAAAAGTAAAAAATTGGTAATTCCTTGACAATTGAATTTAACAATGTCTCAAATGGGGTGGAAATTGAAAATCGGAGTGTCTTGACACTAGGTTCTCTCTGGCATCTGTCTGGAAATTGCACGAAGTTGATATTCAACACATGAAAAAAATATCGCGCTGAGTTCCTTGCGCCGGTTCTTCTGTGATCTTGACGATAACTTTGGTGAACTGGTTATAAATTTATATGAATAAAATTATTTTACTTAATAATTAGTGACTGACTATGGCGCACGCTAATTCGATCTGATATCGTACCATTGTCTTCGTATTGTTCTTCGTAGGGCAGTGGCACATATTCTGACTGTTAACTGCGGTACGGTATTTTCCGGTTACAGGTTCAAATACTACTAAAGGGAAAGAATAATTTAATATTTTAATTTTATCGCTCTGTTAACAAGACAAATCAGGGAGTTGAGTTGCGTTTATCACGCAATATCTCGAAAATTAGAAGGAATCTGGTGGATGTGGTGATCAATAATAGGTTCCCTCAGTCTACCCTGCCACATATAGCGTGAAGTTATAAACATATTACGAACAAAAAATCACGAACAAAACTGCAGGTGAACAATAAACAACAATAGAAATAATAATATGATATACCGGGAAACTTATATACGTTATAATCTCATTTGTTTCTTAGACAAAGTTCTTAAGTATTTATATTTAATGTCTAGCATTCCCTTTATAAATAATTTTGTAGTCTATACATTATCGTATTACGTATACATTCTGTACATTTTGTTGAGAATTAATCAAGTATACTATGTTATACTATGTGCTCTTTGCTTGCTTTTCACCCAAGTTAAGCACCGAAAAATTAAATCAGTTGCCTTATCAATGCAATTAAAAGTTAATTAAATATAATTATTTCGTATCAGCATTAAATTCCGCAGTATTAAAAAATATAATACATATATTTTTGTTTATCCTTTGGTTATAATATAAAAATACGTTTAAGCGAGCAAAGCCGCGTTTTAGTGTCTAGTTATAAAATAAAATTGAGGCAAACCATGCACAGAGGCACAAGCGTGTTACTATTTCATTTCCTCGCTCTGGTTACGAGGCAAAGGGGCTCGTAGGGTTCCGGAACTCAACACGCAATGCCTCGAGAATTCATCGGAAAGTTGGGGATGAAACCTATATGAAATACTACACGTTTAACCTTCACCTTCCTCTAACCCTGGACCAAAATACAGTGGTTGCTGCTAGGTACAAATTATTGTGGTTAAGAGCCGGCGCAACGCTGGTGCAAAGCGTCACTGTTTTTGACATTTCAATGTTAGCTCGCATATTCCAGTACATGAATGGTTAGGTTAAATATTGGTCTATTTATTTCTATATAAACTCCATACCAAATGATAGTAGCTTAAAATATAATTATTTTACAGATATAATATACATATATGTCAAATTTACAACGAGGCAAAATTTTACCGCATCATGCATTCATTTAAAGCAGATCGGGCAAGTCCGACGGTAGGGATTTCTGCTTTTCGACGAAATTTGAGACATCGAGTGTGGAGACCAAGCTCAACACTACAACATGTTCTATGAAAATGATGAAATTAAAACATTTTACTCTCCTATAATAAATTTAATTTCATATAATTGTAAATCATTAGGGTACATTTGATTTCTATTTTTATCGGCCCTTGCTCTAGCAACAAGATAGTGACAATAAACCAAACCATAAACCGGTTGGAAAGTAAGGAATGGAATGCTCTAAGACTAGGTTCCCTCAGTCTACCCTACTCTATGCAGGATAAACGTGAAGCTAAGAAAAAAAAATAATATCAAAACTATCATAAATATCAAAACCAAGAAATTAAAATAATTTACTTCCCCCAAATGAGAATCGACATCCACAATCATCGCGTTTACAGACACACTGCGCCGCAACAATTTGAATAACACTTTATTAACTATCTTATTCACGAAAATCTCTCCGTATTTCATTTCTTCAAAGCTGACAGCTACTTATTTACATAGAGTTTATAACTTTTCTTCATAAACTATGTAAATATAAATATATACATAAGTACACTGAGTTAGATAGAGTTCAGCTCAAATACTCATTTTCATTATGTTAAGTTTACGAAAGCGCCCCGAGCGTGTCGTGTACGGTGCACGGTGCACGGCTAATACTTTCCAAGGTCGAAGGTCACGATATCAGGTTGCAAATCGATTTTTATATCTAATATAGCGGCTAGCTTTTTTTTTTATTTGTTTTAAACGACTTTGTGGTTTTAGTTGGTGCTTATACATATAATGATTAAAGATTCGTTTTGCCTTGAGGTAATTTTTGTATACTATTTTCATATAATTAGGTAGGGTAAATTTTTGGCCCTACCTGCTCTGGTAGCAACATAATAACAATAACCCAAAAACCGAGGGAGGAAAACAGTGTTTAAAAATTACCTCTATATACGCTGATTTTTGCGGGACACAGCGTGAAGCTACTAACTACTAACATTTAAATAATTAATTAATTTAAATAATTATTTGTAATAAAATTAAATTTATATTAGAAAAAAAAGCTAACAATCATTAGAAAAAATGAAAATTAAATCGCCACGGCTGCTACAAAACGTGTAGCTGCACTTGCTACGAGAGCTCTACGTGACTACGACAACCGTAGACGCTTGAGAGTCATCGTCGTTGTAGCTGCGTTTTGAGTACTGAAATGCCTGTTTTGTTTGAAATATTTATTAAAAGCTGTACATATTGTTTATTTTTTTTAAAAAAATATATTTTTTATTTGTGTACCATAACGTGATCAAGTGTGGAAACAATTCTTATTTGGGAGTATTCATATAAATCATTATTTTTATGATTTGGGAACCTAGTATTAAAATACTCCGTTCCTATTAAACCATTTTTGTTCCCCATTATCCACTACTAATTAGAATTCTGCCACTTCACGAGCAACGGCATTGCGTGTTAAGTGGCAGAACTCAACGCCGCGCTTAGTCTCGACACCAGAGTCCTCCACCCACCTCGTCGAGTGGGGATCGAACCCACAACAAGTTTTAAAACCACCTTTTATACTATACACAATATTTAAGCTATTTTTCAGTTTATTTTATTTTATTAACATTCTTACTAAAAATTATATGTATACATGTACAGCATTCGTAAGAATATTCCTGGGAACTATAAACTTGAGAGCGCACCTCCCAGCTGCAGTAAAAATCTCAAACGTATTTTACACTAAGCGTTTCTCTCGGTCCGTGTAGAGTTATATTTTATAATTTAATATTAAATTTTATTAATTTTCTTTTATTCGTAAAAACTTTTATAATTTTGTAAAGTTATAGTTATTTTTGTATCAATTCTAAGAAGTGGAAGGAAAAAGTGGGATCATTTTAGATAAAATATAACTTACAAAGTAACAAAGCAAACGTAATGTCTCAAAAGTCAGACTTAAAGAGGAAAACAGATTGTATTGACGCTTAACTATCTCTGCCTACTATACGTGAAAATCTGTGAAGTTTAAGTTAAATGATAGCTATTTGTCAATTAAAACTTAATCACACCTTCACGCTGTATCCCACACGAACTAGTGGATGCATAATTAGCCTGGGAATCCAGTGTTATAACACTCTATTCCATTAAGACACTTCTTTTCCTTATTTCCCATTTTCCCACCTAATTCCAGAGAAATTTAGTGTCGGAACTCAACGCCGTGCTTTGCCTGGTTACCAAAGTTAGTCCTAATGAAAGTTGAAATAATTACATAACGAAAAGCAGAGGTTGTCGTGGTGAAGAGACACAGTCGTGTGGCAGTAAACAGGACGGTTTTGTGTTCGATTTCCTTTGGGGAAATATTTTTTAATATTTTCATTTCCTCGCTGTGTTAACGAGTTCCACCACATAACATGCAACGCTTTCAGGATTCGGCGGTAAGTAAGGAACTAAAGTGTCCTAAAATTATTTTTCCAAGTTCCTTTTGCCTACAATCATTTATTCGCAAGAGAAAGATATTAGCGTAAAACTAAAAAAAAAAAAAAGATAAGCAGCCAGATGAAAAGCAGAGAACGGAGTGTTTAGACACTTGATTCTCTCTCCGTACCTTACTATGGGGGCAAACAGTGAAGTTTAACTAATAATTGCCAAGTCTCGATCGCACCTGGTATTATTTTTTTTAATCTTTTACACGCTAAGGGTTGCCTGGAAGAGATCACCTGTGGTGATAAGGCCGCCTTTACACCATTTCTCATTTGTTTTCTCATCTGTTATATTTTGTTATGTTTTTGTTATGTTTAACTTGATGTACTAAATAAATTCATAGATCAAAATACCCTTTGCATACTCTATTATCTGTTACAATATCCAGCGTAAATCAAACGAAACGAAATGAAAAAATTTTAAATTTTCAATTCGAATACATTGGTTTACCTTTTGCTGTAAACAATAAAGTCAGCTTTGTCACGGTTAAAATGTATTAATTTAATATACAAGCCTATAGGTTTATTAAAATGAAGCCGAATTCATATTTAAGTGGAAAATATTTTTTATTTAAATAATTTTATTATGAAAAATTTGTTTTCTGATTATTTTTATTAATTAGTTATCAATTATTAAGTAGAGAGTGCCAGATTGGACTGTTATATTTACCATTTAACGCTTTTTCACGCATAGCAGGATACGTCAAAGGAATTTTAGTGACAATACACTCCGTTTTCTACTATCCGCGTGTCATTGCGTATCGAGTAGTGGAAATTAACACCGCACTTTGCTTACCAGAAAAAGGAAATAAACATAATTCATTCCCCGAGTGGGAATCGAAGTCATAACCCTCGTGACTATGCACTACGCCAAGATAGTATCAAAATAAACTATAGCTAAACATAGTAAAATGAAGTGAAATCAACGGCAATTTAACCAGAACAAACTATAAGCTGCTGGTGCTATCATTTTTCTACAACTTAGTACCGCAAACTTTCTTCAGTGTGGATTGCATGAAGTGAATCTTTTATTTATTTTTAGTTTTAGTATAGGAAAAATATTTTTCAGTTGTAATAACTTTCTCGTAATTTATTACACGAAGGATATTATGATAAATTATTAGTAATTTATCGTAAATTGCATAAAAAACATGTTTCTTTTCTCAAAAAAATGCCTACAACTGTTCTCTAAGATTTAATGTCATCGACTCAACATTTCAACGTTTTTTTTTATTTGAACATACAAATTTACAAAGATGTACGTCCTATTTCAAAATATATGTATAACTTAATTTCTATATTAGGATAACTGCAGCACTGAGAATCTCGGTTAATATAAGCCGGCCAAAAAAAAAAGATTTTCTTCAATTTTCCCCCCTCAATGGTTCATCAAGGTTTCGTCAAGTAGCAGGCGGTTACTCGGGCCCATTTAAGAGCATTAAACCCAAAGTAAAAATGTGACTCTAAACTAAACTCCCTATACGTTTCGACAGCCTCTCTTGAAGCTCGTTGGTGCGTAATTAAAAGTAGAAAATATTCCACTGTCCTTGTCATAGCCTTGACTCACTCATCTTAGGCACCGTCCACGTGTATGATATTGCATTTACAATTTTTAATGCAATTACTGGACATACGACGTCTATTTCCTAGATTTAATAGGGAAGTAGAATATTAACAAGAGCCTTCTGACGTTCCGGCACACCCCTTCTACACCATGCTGTTTACGTGGAAACGAAAATATTATAATATACGTACGCAACAGAGACCAGTCGTGGTGCAGAAGCACAATGTGTGATATAAAAGCGGCTGGTTGTGAGTTTGATCCCCACTCGAGGAAATGAATTATTTATTTTAATTTATATTTTCATTTCTTCGTTCTGGTGACCAAGTAAAGCGCGGCATTGAGTTCCGCCGCTCAAAACACAATGCCTCTAGAATTCCGCGGGAAGTGGAGAACGGAGTGTCTTCACACGAGGATTCCTCTGCCTACCCTGCTGTTTGCGTGAAGCTGATTTTATTATTTTATTTAGAATATAATTATAAAAAAATCAGCTTCACGCTGTATCCCGCATAATATAAGTACAGGGCTAATATCTATTTTTAATATAACGAATTTCCCGCTCGGTGCATTTGTAAGTGGTATTGTGAACTTGAACTTTATGAAATACGTAATAAATAGTAAATGAAATTTCATATTAATTTTAAAATATTTTCTTTAATTTATTTATTATATTTATAAGTCTGTTGTTCATACGAGGAGAGGTAGATAGAAGAGTGTTAAGTTATTTTGTTCTTTTGTTTCCGCTCGTATACGTAGATGGTAGTATTTTAACCGAATTTATTTGTAAAATGCATTCTTCTATTGTTTTTTACACTTAACTTCGTTTATTTTCTCCATGCAACATGACATTGCCAAAGTGAGTAGTTCTCAACTTCCAAGTTCGGATCGCCATTATCAAAGAACAAAACAGTCTCCACCCTAAGAACATCGCTTGCTGGATGGCACACGAACTTATGTTTCTAATATAGAGTTTCAAGTATAGCATAGTGAAAATATTTTTATTTTATTATAAATTGACTCATTCGAAATAATCGAACTTACAACTATCGCACATAAACAGAACAGACACTTCTTAACTATGCTAAGACCAGGTATACAAAATTTATATTTTTAGCCATTTCGCAGTGGAAAAACATCTGACTGTAAACGCTATAGTTTGTAAGTTCTCAATCATTCAAGAAAAAACGCGGCGTTGAGTTCCGTCACTCAAACAAAAATATGTTATTCATATATTTTGTCATAATATAATATAACAGTGCATTGTATTCAAATATACTCACTATCAACAACACGTGCAGTTGAAAATGATCAAAATTATCTATAAATAACTAGTTATTCAATTATAGATTAAATATATATAATTTTTGTGTTAGTATAGGATAAATTATTGATATTGAATTCATTATGATAATTAACTCACATCTGCATATTGAATTTGTTATTTGAAATTCTAATAACAATATAATGTTATTTAGAATAATTCGCATGATGAGTTAATGAAGTTAAAAACTTTTAATGGATCATACAATATTCTTAGATCATTCACAGTTTATTTTTTTCTCCTACGTATATTGAGGCCGAGGTAACGCAGAGGCACAACCACGTGACTATTAACGCGACGGTTGTGAGTTCAATCCGACTCTGGGGAATGAAATATTTAATCCTTTTATTTCCTCGCTCTGATAGCGTGTTTGAGTTCCGCTACTCAACACGCAATACCTCGAAAATTTTACGGGAAGTGGAGAACGAAGGGTCTTAACACTAGGTTCCTCCTGCCCATCCTACTATACACAGATACAGCGTGAAGCAAAAAAAACCTTATCAAGTTAAACTATATAACTTTAAGTACTTAAATCTAAATTGAAATACATTCACTTGGAAACGCTTGCAATAATCTAGTCAAAGACGACTCGGTGTTAGATAGTCTTCGAAGCCCAGCCACTTGAGTTAACATTCAAGTAAGTTCATTAACATTTATTAGTTTATATAATATTTACTGTAACTGCAACGCCCGAGCTTTTATCATTTAAAATATAAGTTTTCGTTAAATAAGCTTATAAAGTTGAATCTGTTTAGACAGAGTATGAAGTTTGGTTCCGCTATTATTAATATTCATATTTTCTTTGGTAGAACATTAAGTGACACTAAGTTTTCGTTCTTGCCTTGCTTTCTATATGAGATAAAATGCAATATTGAAATATATGTATATATTGTGGATAGAAAATTGAAAGATGTACCAATATAATATATTTGGCAATCAATCTTCGAAATTTGGCTCAATTTAAACGAGGCAAATATTTATTGAGTTACCACCTATCAGTACATAATTTGAATGCTAAATTCACGAAATATGGTTGAATTGAGATTGAAAAATGTATTTAAATATGTTTACATTTCCACGCTCTGGTAAGCGCGGCGTTGTATTCCGCTTCTCAAAACGCAATACTCTACATTCGGGCGCAAAACGCAGAACAAAGTGCCTTAACATTAGAATTGGTACATTCTACTCACTTTAAAACATATTATCTTCACGTATTTAGTAAACAGGCAGACTATCGTTTTCTTATGTATTTTTTTATGATCAGAAAAACTTATTTTCCTATTATAAATTCGCAAATTTATAGTAATTACAAATATACAAATATTTATATCTTCAACTCGGAGCAGTGTCTGGGATTTTCGATAGAAGTGTAGGCTTTACAATGTTTAAGGCAAAGCCTACACTTGGCCTTTTACTGCTCGAGCTAATTAAAACAAATAAAAATAAATAAATAAATCAGCTTCACGCTGTATCCCGCACATAGCAAGGTAGGCAGAGGGAACCTAGTGTTAAGACACTCCGTTCCCACACAATTAAAACATTTTTATCAAATACTCCATTTTCTTTAATTTAGTCACTTATCTACAGTACTATTATTAGTAAAATCATAGCACAGTGTTGCCACAGTAGGTAAACAGAGATTCTTATTACTATCAGTAAATACAAGAAGTAAAATGCAATGTATACATTTAGCTATATTCTGTGCCACCATAAATTACATGTACGTATAAATATACCCACGAACAATTTCAATTGTTAGATTAAATATAAACATTAATACTTTATGAAGGACAATGGACGAAGGATGTGTGGTCGTGGATTCGATACCCACTCGAGAAGATTGAATATTTATTTAAATTTATATTTTCATTTCTTTGCTCTGGTGTCGAGGTCAATCCAGCATTGTGTTGCGCCACTCAACACGCAATGCCTCCAGAATCCGGTGGAAAATGGGTAACGGAGTATCTTAACAAGTTCTGCTTACCCTGCTGTGTGCGGGATACAGCGTGAAACCAATTTATTATAAACTTGGCTCAGTAAAAGTAGAATAAAGTAAATGTCAAACGACCTGCATAAAAATAAATAAAAAGCTTTTAATTAATTATAATTTAAAAGAGATTAGTTAAGAAATACACTTTACTTTAAAAAAAATGATTTTAGCTTCATGCCCTGCAATTAACAAAGAGAACCTTACGTTAAAATACTGACTGTAAATTACCCTTCAGGGCACCTCACCATCCTCATTGCCGTTTACCACTCGAGGGAATGAATTATTTTCATTTTCTTTCTTTGGTAACAAGACAAAGTACAGCGGTGAATTTTGCCACTAAGCAAGCAATATCACGAATATTGGACTGATAATATTAACGGAATATATAAACACTAGATTCCTTCTGCCTACCCAGCTGTATGCAGTTTGAAGGTAAAAAAATTTTTTTTCAACTGTTTTGATCTTGCATATAGAATGGAATTTAGACTCAAACTTGGAAAGAGTTGTCTTCCATATAAACATTTTCGATTTGCATTAGAAATTTATAAAATATAGTTTTTTCAATTTTAAACGCGATATCTAGATATGCAACTAACAGTAAATATCCATTTTTTCATTTATATTTTTCTTTTATTTTATTATTTACGACCGGATACGTTTTACAGGTCATGTCAGATTGGCGACTCAGCTTTGTAGTTGTTCATATCGTCCTCTTTTGAAGTGGACTGTAGTAATTATAATTGGCGTTTATTTTATAAATCATTGTCCCAATGTGTTTGATGTTTTATTTTACTTTTAAATTTAATGATGTCAATTAGAGTTTTACTTTTAATTTTAATTTAGTACTGAGTATTTATATATGAAATTATAAAAAAAAAAAAAAAAAAGCAATTTTATATAAGTACGTAGATGTTGCAGGGTGGGTACTCATGAAGGATTTTGTGTCAGGAAACCTCATCCTCCAATGGATGAGGAGACGCTGCAGAACAAAGCGCCACGCCTGTTTTGTTACCAGAGCAATTCATTTCTCCGAACCGAGATCGAATACATAACCGTCGTGGTAATAGTCATACTGATGAACGACAGGGGCAGTGGGAGTTAATACACTCTGACAGAAAAAATGCACCGATTTTTTTTCTGAAGACATTGGTTGTTGAATTGCGGAACTCAACGCCGCGCTTAGATTCGATAACAGAACAAAGAAATAAAAGGAAATAAAATTAAATATTTTATTTCCTCGTGTGAGATTCGAACCCACGGTCGCTATTACACTCGGACACTAGTGCCCCTGCGACACGACTGACCAGAACATTATTCAATAACGTTTCTTCCAAAGCAAGTATGAAGGCCGCATATATGTAAATAGTTCTATATATAATACATATATATAAGTAAAGATATCGTAGAGTACGCATTTATAATGTAAGGTTCTTCCCCGAAGCCGAGAGCAATTCATCTGCATACACAGATACACTGCCTACTAAACTAATGTACGTTGTAATGAAGATATTATAAATGCTACAGCATATTGTGTATGTAAATATATGTTTCTCCGAGAATTTTTATTATTTTTGAAGTATTGGAAGCTGTACGAAGAGGCACCGGTTCTATTACCGCTACGCTCAAATTATAGAAAAATACTCGGAATAGCTTTTTCTTCTTTTTTTCGTCTTGATTTAAAAATTAGCCTATATATTTTTACGATATTTATTAGTTAATTCTCATTATATTGAGTTAGGTTTTTATATTATATCTTTTAGGAAATAAAACAGTGGTGAATTTAGATAAAGATAATAAATATTTTTAAACTGAAAAGTTTGTTTGGTTGGACGTGCTAATCTTAGCAACTATATAGAGGCTACAGACTGTCACGTTACGATCTATATCTGAGGACAGAGTTACCTCAGACACTTTGACTTTTTATACATAAATTATATATCTATGACTGAAAATGGCATCTCAAGATTGATCTCAGACTTGAGAGCGATTTATAAATACGGGCTCTAGATTATGTCATGTGTCATCCACAACTCTTAGCTAGCTTCACTTGTTCACGCGGACAAAGTCACTGTTAAAAGCTAGTTTCCATATGTATAAGAAAATCTATTTGTATTAATAAGTTTACTCGCTAATACTTCGAAACATTTAGCTACATAAGTTAGAAACAAGTAAATGAAAATAGACAATTGTCTTTACAAATGTGCGAGTTTGATTTATTACTTCACTTGTTTCCTGTTACTTGTCAAGTAGCAGGAAACGCGCTGCTGTCTGCCTGCTACTTGATTTATATTTAATTATAATTAAAAGTACATACTAAAAATACTAAAACCTACTTAATGATAAAAAATCTAGTGTATAATATTTTAGTTATTTTGTAACTTATTAGTTTTAAAAAAACTTTTATTTTGATTCAATAATGCTAATATGTTTATATATATTAGCAATATATTTTATACTGAAATCCTTTCTTTGGTTCAGGAACCAATTTCAATAAACTATACTATATAAAACAAATTTATTTCAACGGAAACGGAGCTAAAAAGCTACATCCGCTATCCACCTACTTTAAATTTGTAAAAGAGATAACTGTAGATGGCAGTAATTGATTTGATAGTTATTTTAGTAATAGATAGAAATGTAATATATGAAGGCCATCGTGGCGCAATGGGACACCGTATAAAAACGATGGTTGTAAATTCAATCTCCACTGAGGGGGAAAGATTATGCTCAAATTATTACGTTGATATTCTCTTGTCTCGGAAAGCTTGGAGTGCAGGCTTTGTTTTCTTTACCTGATCTCTTTATTCCGGCATAAAGCAAAAATAACTATTCCCCGAAGGGGATCGAACACACAACCGTCGCGTTTACAGTCAAACCCTGCCCCACTACGCCACGATGGCCTTTAATCATAGTCTCAGTGTCGATGATTAAACAATACATACATAATTAAAATTAATCGAATACATAAATTCTGGTAATAATCGTAATTAAAGCGAAACCGCATAAAGCGATAGCTTGCATAATAATTAATGTAGTAGTACAATCGAAATTAAGGCACACTCGACTAGCTGCTGTTAGCTTCGCTCCACACCTGCTCGTTAAGGTTTATATTTCATAGAATTACAACATCATGCCCTTGCACCGTGACCTCAAATTCAAATTGTTTATTATTTTTAAAATTTAGCTTTTTATTATTATTATATTACTATATATTATTTAGCTACCAGGATAGAGAGAGAGAGAGAGAATGTAGTGGTAAGACATTCCGTTGTCAGCTCTCTGTCCGATTTCAAAAGATTGCATTGCTTGAGGCTAGTCGTGGTGCAGTGTGGCAAAGTGTGACTGTGAAACCGATTGGTTGTGGGTTCGATCCCCACTCGAGGAAATGAAATATTTAATATTTTTATTTCTTCCCTCTGGTGTTGAGACAAAGCGCGACGTTAGGTTTCACACGTAACGTCTCCCGAATTCGGTGGAAAATTGGAAATGGATAGGGACACTAGATGCCCAGGTCCCCTCTGCCCACCCTGCTATGAGCGGGATACAGTATGAAACTAAAAAAAAATATAACATTGAAGATTTTTATTAGGAACTAGATATTCGAATTGAAAGTATTCTTCTTTTAATTAATATACCGTTTATAGAGGAAGGCTTATGGGCTACATTAAGTCACGTTAATCATCACTATGTAAATCGCTGTATTTACGATTCTATATTTTATGATTATTTTCTTTTTTTTTATATATGCATAAACATGAAGAAAAGAAGGGCAGAATATAAGTAGATATACAGAGATAATTTATTATAACGTAATCTAATTCGTTTCTTATAAAATACTCTCGAGTTCTCCCTTGACATGTTGATATGAATTCACACGTAATCGATGTATCAATTTTGCAATATCGATTAAGTCTTCGCGAATATACTTGTACATAGAATATGCTAGTCATTAGAGGCCAGGTCAGTCGTGGCGCAGTGGCACAAAGTGTGACTGTAAGACCGACTGGTTGTGGGTTCGATTCCCACTCGAGGAGATGTAATATTTACTTAAATTTATATTTTCATTTCTTCGCTCT
>DWAO01001659.1:0-18147 GCA_018230605.1 Heliconius congener
CAACCAGTCGGTTTTACAGTCACACTTTGTGCCGCTGCGCCACGACCGGCCTCTATATATAATAATTAATTCCGACCGGCCTCTATATATATAAAAAATATATAATAATTAATTTACAAAAAATCTGTTTTATTCTTTTTCAAAATTGCGATGTTAAAGTGCATGACTTACTCGTTGCTTAATTTTAAGTTTTTTTTTAGTATCTAAAGGCATTTACAATAAATAATAATTATTTATTTAATATTCAAGATCTATAATGTGTAAATGGATATGATTGCTTTGTTATACCGTAGTTGATACTTCGCTGGGGCTTATAAGTTCAATTAGACGACCATACCATTTTAAAAATATTTTATGTGAGAAAATAGTGATCCCTTATTTTGTTTTATGTTAAATAATCAGCTCCCAGCAGGGAACCTAGTGTTAAAATACTACGGAATTTCTACCAAATTTTGGAAGCATTGCGTGTTGAGTGGCGGAATTCACATCACGCCGCGCTTTGCTTCGACCTCGTACCAGAGCGAAGAAATGAAAATATAAATTTAAATAAATATTTTGTTTCCTTGAGTGCTAAAAGTTAACGTGGATCGAACTCACGACCGGTCGTATTTACAGTCACTACGCCTGTGCCCCTGCGCCACAACTGGACTGTTTTATGTTTATACGCAAATTTTTGTATAATTTATTTATTACACAATTAGCTTTGCGAAAACTACGTAGAACTAATGTACATACTATTGTCAGACAATTATCTTGAAACAGTTAATTAATATTACATTTAGTAAGTTGACTAGAGATTAAGAATAATTTATACTTATTTTTTCTTTCTTTCGTTTTCTAGTTGTCTTGTACATATAACATAATAAATCAAATTATTTAAGGCGATTGAATTATTCGCTCATGTCTCACTATGTTTATAGCTTCATATATTCCTATAAGGCTATCCTAAAAACATAAATTCGAATTCTAATAAAGTAACTTTCCAACAGAATTTGTATAAAAATATATGTAAAAACATTCCCAATGATTATTTTACTCTAACTATAGTAACTATAGTAAATATTTTTTCTACTTTAATCCCTTCAGAAAATATATATACCTACATTCTTACAGCCCTTAGAGTTTCAGTGTGTATTACATCGACATATTTGTAATGTATTATTTTCTATAGACGTGTGCCGTGAAGCTGCACGCTTAGCGCTCTCACGGCAAGTAGGCGACAGCGCCGAGACCGCTCTCAGAGCGTGCGTGCAGCGCTCTAGCGGCAGACTCGTGGCGAGACGACGGCTGCCGCGACACTGCTCAAGTGTTGAGGTCAGTGCATGGTCATCATTCTAATTGTGAGTACTTGATGGCCGTAAAAGATAGAGAGATAAGAGTTGCTGATCGTTATGCTTATACATTCCAAGTATATAGACAAATTTTAACTTTTTAATAAATTTTTCAGGGTCTCCGTGTATACAGTAGTTACGCAGCACGAGGAGCGGCTCTACTGTCTCAACTAGCTCGCGGACATTACGCAGACGTCGACAGTTATATAGCGCACGCGCATCTCACTACGACTTCTCTGGCTACTCTACTCGTTTCTACGCAGTAATGTCTCTATTTCTTGATATTTATTTTACTTTTGTGTCAATTTTTTATACTGTCTATTAAATAAAATTGATGGATTATATTAAGAAGGGTTATTAATATCCTTTATGATATGAGCTATATGTAGAAAAAAAATCAGACAAACGCAAGTCGGGTTCACCCACCGATGGTTCCGTGCGTAAATTAGTAGTTTCGATTTTTTTCTGAAATTCAAGCTAACGTTACCCAGAGCCCCTTTTAATACCAAATTTTGCCCCCAATTTCAAGGCTATTCTTTTGGGATTTAACCACAAAGTGTAATTTTTTTCCTGAACTAATACTACCTCTAGATGCTAGATGCCAAATTTCTTAACTCTACATCAACCGGAAGTACCCAATGAATTTTAATTCCCTGATATAAACGGCCATATCTTTTTTTATGTAAACGTAAGCTCTCGAAGCTGTCTATCTGACAAACAGACGGACGGACAACAAAATGATCTTATTAACATTTTAAATCGATTTATAAGCGAATCACCTAAGTACATTATCTCTAGATCTTTATTTTTTATTTAATAATTTTATGCTATATTTATTATCACAGGCACATTTTCCTGGTTCGCGCCGGTGGTGGTAAAGGATGGCATGTGGAATGGGTAGTCAGGCTCGATGACCTTTTGGGAATGCCCGTAGCGAGTGACGGAAAACTGATATTGAATATAAAACAGGTTAGTTAGTTATTACGTTTAGACGTTATTTTTAGGCGACTTCAAATAAAACGAACTTGACAGTTTGTAATATATGTATCTAGAATATATGTAGAACTATTAACTATAGATCGCTATAGTTAATAGTTCTAAGCACATGTGTTAAATTTTGTAACTAAAAATACGGTTATCAGTAATTTTTTCGAAATGTAAAAGTAAAAAGGTTCATCCCGATATGATCTTTTTTAATTTAAATGAGATTTTGAGACGTTTAATTTAAATGAGATTTTGAGACGAATACAAAGGACAGTCCAACAGTTCATCAATATCGATATTTTAGTTTTTGAGATATAATATATATTCCATATAATAAATATTCAATTATTTTTGGAGGGGACAGATACGATACTTATAAATCAGCTTTACGCTGTATATCGCTCACAGTAAGGTAGGCAGAGGGAACCTAGTGTTGAGAGTTGAGACACTCCGATCCCCACTTTCTGCCGAATTCTGGAGGTATTGCGTGTTGAGTGCCAGAACTCAACGCCGCACTTTGCTTCGACACCAGAGCGAAAAAATGGAAATATAAATTTAAGTAAATATTTCACTTCGAGTAGGGATCGAACTCACAACCAGTCGGTTTTACAGTCACACTTTGTGCCACTGCGCCACGACTGGTCTCAGTATATATGTAAATGATAGTTGTTATTAAGATGACTGACTGGTTATATTGGTTTTGAGTCTAAAATGGTCAGACGATGGAGAATAGAGTGAAAGCTGAATCTCGCAAATACTCTTTTCTGCAATATGTAAAGATAAGAAAATACTCAGCTTCTTTTTTTCTAGGACGAAGTAGTAAACTATTTCTCTACAGACGAGAAAATAATAGAGATTCCAGAGCCACAAATATTGAGCTGGCTTCAGAGTAAAATTGAATGCGCTCTTATACACGCGTTAGAAGACAAGCGATGTACGGATTGAATTATTCTAATAATTGATTTTGAATTGTAAAATAATTAATTATGTTTGTGGTTTACTAGTCATATTATCTGTGCTATTTAATTTAATATTTACGCATATATTTTTTATTTATGTTTTTAAATACCTAACCTATATCTAATCAAAAAATTTAAGCACAAGTCAAGTATCAATATATAGATTGTTTGTATAGTTTAAGTATAAGATTGATGTTTTAAATACATATAATATTGTTCTTGGCTTATTTTTAAATGTTATATTAATCATAAACCGATTTTTTAAATCCTTAAGATTTTGTTGATCTCAAATATTTATGCATTACTTTTTAAGTTTACAACACCACAAATCAAAGAAAAGGTCTACTTTTATAAATAATAAGTTAATTTTAATAATTGTACTTAAAAATATTTTTTTTTAAATTTGGTGTGAAATTAATGAATTGTTAGCAAAACATGCTGTATTATTATAATGTCAAAATTTGTGCTATAAGTTTGTGTTTTGTCTATTTTGTGAAACCAAAATAATTACTAGACTGTTTATGATACAATCTAGTCATTATTTTTGTGTTTCACTGTATATTCATTTATTTTATCTGTATAATAAATATATTAATGTAAGAGTAAATAAGTATTGTATGTCTCTATATTGAGAGGTGACTTTATATTTTACTTATTTTCGAATGATTAATTCTTAATAGCTACAAACAATAAAAAATTATAAAGTACGATTTAATTTTAAAAAAGCAACGAACTTTTATGTATTTTTTTCTACAGATTATAAATATTATAAAAGTCGTCTCTCAGTTTTTTTTAAATATCATTTAAAAATCATATTTAAAAAATCTAACATATAATTGACATCGATACGTTTTAACCGACTGCGTAATGACTGATTCTTGAAAATATTTTCATAACGCATTTATAATTAAAACGAATATAAATATTAAACGCAATTTAATCAATTGCAAAATATCTCTGGATTAGAGAAAAAAATATATATTGTTAAAAAATATCATCACATTTTTACAAAAAACAATATTTGAAAATAATAAAAAAATGCTGAAAGATCGCTTATTCTACATTTTGTTTTGATACCATTTACTTTATGAATAAAGGAATTATACTTAATTAAATTTCTTAAACCAGATTAATCGCATATGTTTAATATTAAACATTTTTAGATATCCACAGTTTCAGACTACCGAGTCCGTGGTCACACGTGGGGGGTAGACTGAGATGGCATCCATCTGGCAGTTGACACAATTCCTATATTAAACTACCGCCAACAATATCTTACCTCGCGTATCTACTGCCCTGGATTCTTGCTTCTTTCGTGATCAGAATTAGTTGACTATATCTTATATAAATATACAACAGAGTTAATTGTTATTTAATTTTATTTAAAATGTGGTAATATTGCAAGATTCAAAGATCTTGTTAAATAAAAAAAATCTTACACAGCAAATTAATTTTAGGACACCAATGTATGACAAAAACTGCTAATCAAAAATCTTATTAATTTAAATATTACACAGGTAATTTATGCCACAATTTTTATGTATTTACTGAAATAAAAAATATTACACATATTTTACTTTTAGTTAAGTTTATGCAATGAAGTTACAAGTGGATGTAATCGAGTACATTTTAGTATTCGAAATGATATTTTAGCGAACATTTTGCAGTAATTCGTGGTTATTAATGTTATTCTACATTAGGAAAAGCTATAAAAATAATTTTTTTGGACAATGTGGCATTTAAAATGGCCTCTTGAACGGTTCCCAAGAATTATTTCTACGTTTTAAAACTTAAAATAACATAATTTAAAATGTGTAAAAGTCACCAAAATCTTCACGTTACGAACAATATCTTAATATTTTTTTTATTATTATTATATTTATTACCTTAAGTTAATGTTTTGTCTCAAATCTCATATTTTTACTATTTAAATCGCATATTACATAAAATAGTAGCTACTTCTAGTTTCTATGCATGGCCTAATTTTATTCTCAGCATAACAATTTACAGTGGAATTGATTATTTACGTAATTTATAACATTATTATAATATATAAATTAAGATATTTGTTTTATTTTTATATGTATAAAGTTAAATAGATCATGTTCCAATAAATTTATTCGTAAATGTTAATAAAATAGGGATGGGCACTAATAAATAATATTGGAATATTTGAAAATAATAATAATTCACAATAAATGAAGTTAATTCATAAGTTATCGCAGTTAACGGTATTTAATAAAAAAATGTGAAGAACTACATTAGGTTTTTAGAATGTTGCATTCATTTGACGCAAATACGATTTTTGTTGATTAGATTGTCACTTTGAGGAATTGATTAGATAATGATTAAATGGCGTTGAGTTCCGCAACTCAACAGGTAATGTCTCGAAAATGGACAGTTATTGTAGAAAAAAAATCTTGACACTGACAGTATGTTTTGCAATAGATAATAATTATTCATTCATGAGACCCATCCCTATACTAAAATATAGAATTAAATGATATGTTAAAATGTTATTAATTTCCAATAAAAAGCTATTCGTAATTTATTAATAGCTATCGATGTTAATTTAATAGCCGAACTCATAGAAGACAATTAGTTTTTAATTAAATTAAACCAGGGCAACTTTACCAATACAATATTGGAGAACGAAGTGTTTTAAGTTTAAAATTATATTATCTTTACAAAAATGCGGAACACATTATGAGCTATAATAATAAAATTCAATATTTGTAGTTATTTAGTATCATTTAATATCAAATAAAAGTTAATTGTCATCTCCGAGTGCGGCATTAAGTGTAACGCTTATATATATGACACGTTGATGGGTGTATCTACATTTTTCAAACAGGGCAATTATAATGTTTCAATTCTATAATTTGTTTTATTTATCGATAGTAACTTAGAAATGAATTTTGTGAAAATATTATTTCACCATGACATGCAAAATATTATTATTTAAGTACTATTTAAAAAAACTGTGGGCAGTGTGGCACGTGAGACAGTGAATGACTGTAAATGCAGTTGTGGGTTTGATTCTCATGAAGGCAAAGCGTCGAATCCCGCCTCGCCTACGTAATTTTTTTATGGGACAATGTGTACGCTTTTACAATAAGATTCCAGAAAACGTTATAGAATGTTCTATATCACGATTTAAAATAATTGTGAAAAGACGTTGATGTGTTAAAGGTTACCAAAGGTTGCAGTCACACTTTGTGCCACTGCGCCACGACTGGCCTCATTGTATAAAATTGATTTTAAAAAATAAATCCCGCTGAGTTTCTTGCGCCGGTTTTTCTCAGCTCTGAGGCATTAAATTTAGTGAACTAGTGGTAAATTATTTGACCTTCAAAAGATGAAACATGTAACTTCTTATTTTGAATAAAATTATTTGAATTTGAACTTTAATACTAGGTTCCCAAGTTTCTTCTGGCCAACCAACAATTTGCGGGATAGGGCGTGAAACTAAAAAAACAAAAAACAACTAATAATAAAAAAATTCTGAGATCCTCTAGGCTTTATGAAATAAGCAGAAAATAATTTTTTTTGCGGGAAAAACACAATATTAAATTTATAATATAATATATTTATTTCTATTATATACAATAAATATTTAATAACCATTTGCCAATATATTTAATGTATTAATAATACACATATTGTTAATTCTAATCAGACTCTCCACTTGAACTGTAATCTCCTACAAGAGACATACCAATCTTGCTTTTATCTCCTACTTCACTTTCTTTTATATTATCTGTTTCACCACTTGCTTCTTCAATAACTCCCACATTTTTTTTATTATTATCACAATTTGCAACAACTTCACTCATTTTATTTCTTTTTATAGTAATACCTAAGGAATTTCTTGTTAATTGTACACTTTTATTGAAACATTCTTCTTTTTTAAAACCTTTTAAGCCTAAAAGGTGTTTAGAGCCTTCTAAAGCAGGACTATTAAGTATTTTAGTCCGTGTAACATTATGTATTTCTTCTATACTTCTAGAAGGACGCAATGAGAGTAATGATGCCATGTTTCTGTCTTCTTCGTTTTCCGGTAATAGGTTAATATCTAATGATGATTTTGCTAAAAGTAGGCTGTCATTGACCGATGCTTCTTCTAGTTCTTTTCTTCTTTTCTGTGAAAGAAATAAGTATTGTGTTATTTACTAAGTATGAGAGTAAAATAATTAAAGATATAATTTGTATTGTGACATAAATATGAGTAAATATCTGAAGCACATTGTTGAATTCTTCTACGCAATGTCTTGGAAATCGACTGGAAAGTGGAGAATGGAGTCTTAATGCTAGGATCCATCTGTTTACCCTATTACAGGGGGGATACAGTGTGAAACTACTACACCAGATATGAGTAAGCTCACCCTAAAATTCCTTCTCAAAGAACAGTTAGCTTCATAATCATCTTTCCAAACACTTTCATTTCTACCAACAAGCCGCCCAAGCCGCGGCTTCTCTAATTTACTAGCATCTTCATCCCCTGTCTTGTGTTCTAATTTAAACATGGCATCGTCAAATAGTTTCTTTTGTGTTTCTTTTGTTTCTGGCACAATTTGACCATTTTCTGTGGGATCCCATCTGTTTTCTTGACGTCTTGCGCCTGATACTATGACATAATCTAAGTTCTGAAAATTTAAATTTAAACCGTTTTACAAATGTTGAATGTAGCATTCAAATTTCTTTTTGGGCAAAATTTGTCCATTATAAATTAAAACATTTTGTAATTGCTAATGAAATGCCATTGTGACATGGTGGCACAGCTGTAAACAATGCTGTGTTGTGGGTTTGGGTGGGTTCCTCATTCAGAGGAGCAGGTTGTTTTCGTTTCTTCTCTCATGTAACTAGATAGCATTGTATTCAACCACTCAACTTGTCAAGGTCATTGTTGTACAGTGTAACAGAATCTGATAGAAAATGTAATTGGTTTTGAGTTCGATCCCCACTCAATGGAGTATTTTATTTTCTTTCCTCTGCTTTGGTAGTTAAGGTGAAACAGCAGGATTAAGGTAAATACTTACACCTGGATCTGTTTTAATTTCAAAATGGTTGTTGCATAAATGACATTTCATTCTAAACTGGTATACGGGAGTACTATAATACATTCCAATTTTCTTCTTCTCAGCATTGTATCTTACACCCATGCCTATATGATTTTTACAGCCCTCACACCATATATTATAGGGCATTTCAAATCTTATGATAAGGATACCCATGTGTAGTTTCCTCGCTCTTTCTCTCAAAGCATGGGTACCTACAAATTTGTTTAGCCCCCCGACCCGAGGGTCATAATCTGGGGGGTAATAAAGATTTTGTCCTTTACGTTCACCCATGTTTACTATTTACCCTGAAATATGGAAAGAAAACTGACATTAGAATTTTTTTTCTATTTTAAATAAAAAAGAAAAACGCCAGCGTAGTCCGTGGTGGAGCAGGGGCACAAAGGTGTGACTGTAACGTGACGGTTGTGGGTTCCATCCCCACTCGAGGGAATAAATTATTATTAATTAATATTTTCATTTGTTAGCTCTGATTCAAGGGAATAAAGATGAAATCCCGACGTTGAGATCCGCCACTCAACACGTAATGTGTCCAAAAATTCGGCGGAAAATGGGGAACTATCTTAACACCCTTAGATTCCCTCTGCCTACTCTGTTATACCCGGAAAACAGCGTGATTCTGAATTGATTTAAAGAAATAGTAATTCACGTACGAGCTCTTTACACCAGTTATCACTGAAAGATTTAATAAAATTTTATAATAAAAATTTTAAGTAGGTTTGGTTTGGTTTATAATTAACTATATTTATCTTTCACAATTTTTCTGGAAAATTAATCTGTCATCTGTCATTTTGGCAATTCATTTCTTATACCTGTACCATAACTTAAAGTAACTTAAATAACCAAAGAAATATTTTGTATAAATTCAAAAGCTTTAAAAGTACATTTATAAAATGTATTATATTTGTAACAATAATAATATTTAATTAAAAATAAATTATCCTCCTGAGTAATAATCGAAGCGCACAATGCGCATGTTTATGCTCAAAGGCTTTATTACTGCACCACGACAACCTTATTTGAACTATTAAAAATATCTTCATACAAATATATCAGAAATATATTCAAAAACACATCCTCAAACTAATTGCGCTTTAAACATAATTCACTACATATAAAACAATCAATTTTAAATATCGACTCTGTATTTACATTCCTAAACGACCTTGTTTACAGAATAAAAAAACAACACTAAAGAGGCAACACAGACAGCTGTTTGACAGCTTTGTAATTTTTCGAAAGAAAATCTTTATTAAAGTTATAAGGCTTTTAATGCATAATATTAATGTTTAATACTGTGACTCATTGTAATTAGTGACATAATATATCATTGAAACTATATTTTTGTGTAATTAACAATGAAATGTCGCTCACTATAAATAGATCTACCTGCAGTTGCTTCGTATTTACTTCTTATTTGTAATGGCAGGTCGGATAGTTTAAAGGATATTAGTAGAAATGGGAAAGAGGGAAGATCCATTGTGGTCGCAGGGGACCGTGGGTCTCCTGGCGGCCCGAGAGCGTGGCGATATTAGTCGCAAATTCCAGAATCGTTTGACTGTTACTAGAAGTATGATAGACAGATTAGGTCTAGAAAAAGAGCTCCACGGACATACGGGTTGTGTTAACTGCCTCGAATGGAACTGTACTGGGTCGTAAGTGTTATTAGCTCTTACATTATTTCATATTATTGTATACAAATTATGCTAATTTACGTTTTTACGTCGTAGCATATTGGCGTCGGCGTCAGATGATCTACACGTAATATTGTGGGATCCCTTCCGTTATAAACAACTTCACAATATATCTACCGGCCATACAGGCAATATTTTCTCTGTAAAGGTAGGTTTGCTTATAAATCAAAATATTTTGAAGAAAACAAAGTCTTGTTAAGGATTATAGACATGTCATTATCACAAAGAACTTTTGTTTATTATAAGTTATCAAGACCTATAACTTTACATTCAAATAAATATAAATATCATATTAGTATATATGTATTTACCTTTTTGTCTTCTTTAAGATATAAGAGATACTTACATCTTAAACTTTCTACTAATGACATACACAAAAATAAAATACATACATAATTGCATAATTAAAAATATAATTTTTAATGTTGATAGTGTTCCATTTCTTATTTTATGGCTTTTAGATCGATGATAGTGATTTAAAATTAAAATATTGTCATCTAAAAATAAAGATAAGATTTAAATAGATTAATATTGAAACACATTACATTTATATTTTATTACATATTTTTTTAATTTTTTTATTTGCTGTGCGTTGCCTCGACACCAGAGCAAAGAAATGGGAATATAAATTTAAATATTTCATTTTCTTGAGTGGGGGTTGAACCCACAACCAGTTGCATTTACAGTTACACTTTGTGCCCCATGTGGCCAAATATGATGTATTTGATAATGTTAAATAATATATTATAAATACAATGAAGATATAAAATTCAATAAATATCAATAATATCAAGTCCGAGTAATTTTTATACAATTTAAGTTGTCGGTTTGTTTGTTAACCAAGGTGTGACATAAATCCCTGACTGGCTTTCTATATAATATCATGATGGCTTGCTGTTTTTTGTACTTAAAATTTTTTAGGCGCGGGTTCAAATCTCGCTACTTTAAAATTTTTATGTTTCCTAAAAGTATTTTTCTTTTCTAAGTGTGAAATATCACTTTATAATTGTAAAAAATATGTATTACATTACTTACAACAATACTTTAAATGCATAAACAATATTCCTAATTTCATACTGCTATATGCATAATTAAAAATATCGCCTATTGTACATGTTCTTGTATTTGTATTTTATTATTTCTTTTTTGGGGTGTACAATAAAGAGTTTATTATTATTATTATTATTATTATGCTGCTGGTAGAAACATAATTGAAATACATCTTGAAACCCATGTAATTTTAAATCTGCAGCTTTAATTCATGTTTATTAAATAAAGTAAATATAAATGTATATAAATGGTTAAAAGTTTTCATGTTTTCTTTTATTTTATTTAAATATACTTTTATAAAAACTTTTTGTCTCAAATCGTTTAGTGAATGTGTCGCTACCACCGGCTTTGAAGGCTGAATTACTCAATATATCCAAAATTGGGCAGTGCGTGGACAAGGAAGTGTCTTAACACTGGGCTCTCTCTGCCTATTCTGCTATGTTCGGATTACAGCGTGAAGCTATAAAACAATATTTTCCATTTCTAGTTCCTCTCCCAAGAAACAATAGCTACATGCGCAGCTGATGGATCGGTGCGTATAAGAAACATAGATGGCGGAGCGTCCCTTCTCGAGTGTTCCTGTCACTGCGGCAGGGTCAAAAGACTGGCCTGTGCACCCGATAAACCTCACGTTTTGTGGTCGGCTGGCGAAGATGGATTGGTACTGTAAGTATACAATTTAGATTTTTATTTCTGTGGCTGTTGTTACCAAAGAGCATGTAACCTTAAACGTGACTGTTGTGGGCTTGATTCTCCTTTGGGGTAGTGAATTATTTAATATTTTCTCGCTTTGATAAAGTAGTCGTTGGCTCAAGGCAAAGCGCAGCGTTGAGTTTTACCACTCGACAAGCTCGCTGTCCCGTTTACTGTCGCACGCTTGCGCCTGCACCACGATTGGCCTAATTAGTACCGGATATACTACATAATTATAATTTGTTAAAGTAAATGTACAAAAATATATTCGTTATTTTACTATTTTAATTTAAACAGCCTGTATATTGAACTCATTATTTCATAATTTAAGATGTGATTCTATAATAATATTCTCAACAAATTTTAACACTTTAGGGAATCTATTTTACTACTTACTGAAGCTGATTTAATTCAAAATTTTATACATATAGGTGTTTAATTTTGTTGTATTGTTGATACAAGTTTTTAGACAACAGAATTTTCGAACTCACCGTAACTTAAACACGTCCATTGTGGTAGATAGCGTCGGTGCAGTGTACAGTGGGACGTAAAATTGTTTTAGCTTTAGCGGGAATTAGCGGAATTTTATTTATACATTCAAATATTTGGAGTTGGAGTTAGGTTACCATTATATATGTTATAAAATGAACGGCACATAGAGAATTAAAGAACAGCGTAAAGCTAATTTCAATATTTTCCATCCCTCTAGTCAACACGATCCTTTTACCACATTCGATATATATGTACATATGATATATTGAAGCTTTATGTCTGAATGCAATGGCTTAAAATCTATTAAGGAGAAAATTTAGATTATTAATATAATATGTTGATATTTCATTGGCCTACTTATGCTAAAAACGAAGTTAAGATTCGTTATCGTTATCGATCACAGGAAAGTGGAAGTCTCTGCGCTCCTTTTATGGGAACAGCATAAAGGTAAAATATTTCAAACCCATACCTAAAAAAATTAAGCATGATATCTCAAAAGTTAAAACGTAGGATTTTTTTTCATCTCACGATATTTATCCATACTGTATATCTGGATATCTCTCGTTCTATTTTACGCAATTCAAAATCGCCGTCATTATCTACGACTCAATTTCTTAAATGAGGTGTGTGAAGCGTTATCGATTTGATATGTTTGTGTTTGTGTGTCATTCTTGAAATGGCGTTTTGTTCTACAAGGATAGTTTTCTTAATTATTTTGTTTGAAAAAAATCTCTTTTGTTTTAATTGTATTAAGTATTTATAGAGTAGTTAAAACTGTGGTTTCATTTAAAGCGGTAATGACAAAAACTATATAATTAGCAAGCGGAGAACAGTGGCTTAATTTAAATATCATTTCATCATCATCATCTTTAATTTATGCTACAGTGTAGCATTATACGATATTTTTTTAATATATTCACAATATACAGGATGCTTAAATTTTGTTCATAATATTTGTTATATTTTTTTACAGTCAACACGATCTCCGCACTCCCCACCGGTGTAACTCGGACACGTCCAACGTGTTAGTCAATCTACTGAACCACATAGGGCGTTACGCTGAAGCTAAATGTATAGCTGTGAACCCGCGACGTCCGTACCAGCTGGCTGTGGGCGCTAACGACTTCTATGTGCGTCTGTATGACACTAGGATGATTAAATTGGCTAAATTGCAGGTAAATTATTAATATTTCTTATATATTGATAATTTTAGTTTCTCATTGTTTTTATTTTATATTTAGTTGATAATTGTTTTTAAGTAACAATTATATTATACTATTTTGAAGTACATTTAAATAAAATGATGATACCACACATGCTCTTTATCATAATATCGCGAAATTGTTATCCCAATTGTTCTCCTCCTATCCTAACAGTAAAAATATTTTGTCTGTACATTTAGTAATTTTGACTGTAATGGATAGAGGCACATGGGCACACAACAAAAGTGAGTCATCTTTTTACCAAGTAAATCTGTCAGTTTTTTGCAATTGACATTCAGAAACACGATCTTAAGTTTTCGTCTTCTTAAAAAAAAAGGGAGATTTTCTTGAATGTATCTGTTTTTTGGCAGGAAGCTCAAGTGAACGCCCACACGTCGCGCCTGATGTGGGAGAGGCAGAACATGAGGTGCTCCAACGCGGGCCACGGCGACCCCGACCGCAACATCCCGCGCGCCGCCGTGCAGTACTACGCGCCCGGTGCGTGCTGCCGTAGGGCCTTATCACCTTTGCGGGTTACCCTCTCAAACTTTGTTGTATTGGCGTGTTTTTACTTTATCCATCGTTTGCAATACAAACAATGTGGACTTCTTATGATAAAGTAACTTTACTTATTCCCCGAGCAATGAGCAAAGTGGGTAAATACATTTAAGATATTGTTTCTCCATAGGACGTAGTTTAACGGTGGCTTAGTAGCATAGAATCTAACTGTTTATAGAGCTACGGTTGTGAGTTAGGTTCCTATTGTTATATCGTTTATTTATTACGTTATACTTACATTTATTCGCACTGTCACGGTGTACACGTAGTCAAATCGTGACATTGATTTGAAATTTTGGAAAGTGTGGTGAACAAAGTGGCTCACCACTAGGCACCCTATGCCTACTCTGATATGCGGGATACGGCGTGAAGCTTAGAAAGTGATATATATTTTTTATTTTCCAGGACATTTATCAATGGAACCCAATGAGCATACTTTTCCGAAGAAAGCCACAACTTACGTGGCGTTCAGTCACGATGGCAACGAATTGCTTGTTAATTTGGGATCGGAACAGGTAATTAATATTTTTATATATATTTTGAGTGTGTTTGGACTTTGGCGTGTGTTAGGGATAAAGGGTGGTTATATAGGAGTTTATTTTACATTTTTTCGATTATTAGAAAGGTTAGTTAAGTTGTTGTTTTGTTCTAACTTAATAGCTTCTCTTACAAATGAAATTCTTTGATCTACATGCCCTTGTATCTCGCATATATGAGAGGAGACAAAGGGAACCTAATGTTAAGATACTGTGTTCACCACGCACTGCTAGATTTTCAAGACATTTATTGTTGTATAAGTGATGAAATTCAACGCCGTAATTTGTCTTGTTATCAGAGCGAGGTAATTACAAAAATTTCATCTTCCTAAGTTGTAATCGAACATACACCCAACACAGTCAGACGCTTTACCGCTGCGCTACAACTCGTTTATATCGATATTTACATATCTAACGTCTCTAACAATTTTCCTTTTAAGGTATACCTTTTCGACTTGAACTCAGCGAGACGTCCGGTCCTAGTGGAGAGTTTTATAATACAACGGAATCATATATTTAGTGAAGAACCAAAGGTACCAAAAGGTTCTTCAACTAACGGCACCATCGTTGGTGCCAACGGAATTAATAGTACCAATGAACAGTTGCCTGAACGAGTGAGGGTTATTAAAGAAACGGTAATTTTGTTGTTTTTTATTTTTTATTTATATAATAAGTATTGTAATATTAACCCGCTCCTTAAATAGTTGGGGCCGACGGATTAAATAGTACCAATGAACAATGTTACAAATGCTGGAGCTAAGGAGTTGAATAGTTTAAACAATCAATTATCCTAAGCAAGTGGCTGGATGATAAAAATAACATACAATATGGTAGACTAGTCGTGGGCACCTTGACCTTGACCAGACTTTCTAAACTTTTGAGCATTGTTTACTCGCGCCCGCAAAAATATTATTTAAATCAAATCAGCTTCACGCTGTAGCTGATTTGATTTAAGTAATTATAATTGCCGCATGTAGAGGAAACATAGTCATAAGCCGTTCTCCACTTTCCGCTGAATTTTTCTAGGCATTACATGCTTTGCGACGGACCTCAACGCCAGGCCTTGGTGCCAGAGCGAAGAAATAAATATATTCATAAATAATTATACATTCCTTCAAGTGGGGATCTAACCCACAACCACCGCGTTACAGTCACACCCTTGTTCCCCTTCGCTATGTCCTACTCAAAAGAAATAAATGAAAAGTAAGAAAAAGGGCCTAAAATCAAAGGGCGGTTAAATCTCATCGACCATATTGTATATACTATAATAGTAAATGGTCCCATTAATGGAGCTAACGGGTTAAATATTAATAATAAAGCTACTCGTTCAGAGTAAAAATGATTAAAAAGTTAGTCAAGTGTATTTTTTATAAGTTCATATAATAAATACTTACTACAATGCTACTGGTTCAATAACATTCGGTTGGCATCAACGGCACCGACTATTCCTTGGCAGGCCAACCGGCACATGTCGCAAGGCAGCTTCCCGGCCGCCGTGGAGCTCTACAACGCGGCCGTGGAGCAGAGCCCGGCCTGCGCCATCTTGTACTCCAACAGGGCGGCCGCGCTCATGAGGAGGGGATGGTAGGCTTTTTTATTTTATCCTTTCAAGTAGCCAGGTAGCTTGCGATTTCTCAGCGACGAAGTAGAGTCCTGGAGTTAGCTGTAGATGGCTGCGATAATTTGAATTTAGGTTTTTTTGTTTGCTTTTGATTAATTTTTTCACCAGTAAGTAATGTGCAAAATTTCAGAAAACCTAACTCCGCCGATCGTACTCTTCTCTCCATATCAATCCATCGCTGTAAAGGGCAATAGAGCTAACAGCATTAACTTCAAGTTCGAAATGATTTTCGTTTTTGAAGTTTGTAAATTTTGTAGGGCTCTCCTTAAAAACCTACAAACAAAAGAATGGGGGAACTTGTCCATCACTATGTTGCTTAGTCTGATTTTTAAAGCATTATATATGTTTCGTTTTACATACAAGATGCCAAAGCGCAGCGTTGAGTTCCATCGCTCAACACACAATAACTCAAGAATTCGACGGAAAGTTGGCTACGGGAATGCCTTAATACTAGTTTTTCACTGCCAGCCGGCTGGCTATATATGGCGTAAAACTATGATAATATATATATATGTATATTATTATTATTTCTAGGTGTGGCGACGCGTACGCAGCAATTCGCGATTGTTACACCGCCATCAAATTAGACCCTAATCACGTTAAATCTCACTTTAGATTAGCCAAGGGATTGATGGACTTGAAACGGGCTAAGGAGGCTCACGAGTGTTTGTTATATTTTAAGGTACGTTTTGTCCTTTTTTTGTTTCAGCTTCACGTTTTATCATGTATTTACTGGGATAGGTGGTGACAACACTGGGTTTCACAACCCCTCCGTTGTTGGTATTGCCAATGCTGCTTTTTGCCTCTGCTGGCGGTAATCACTTACCATCAGGTGACCCGAGCGCGAGATTACAGTGTTTAATACCAGGTTCTTTCTGTCCACCCTGCTTTATGCGAGACACGGTGTGAAACTATAATGAACTACTCATACTATTTAGCAGATAATATATTTTTAGACATTTTTGAAGTGTTGTTCCTCACTGAGGAAAAAAAAACATTTATTAAGAAAACATATAAAAATTTTAAAAACTTATAATAATTATCGTTTGGCTAGAGAGAATACTTTTTTTTAAAATTTTTAGACATTTTTAAAGTTTTACTCCATACTTAGAATAAACAACTTCTTATTTGATACGATAATTTTAAGAAGTTCTTTCGTTCAGTAAAAATCTCCCTACAGAGATACTTACAACATAAATAAGTTGTAACAAGCGTATAAGAATTTAGACGTAGCCCGAAAAGAACGTATGGCTTAGTTGGGCAGACCGCTTAGACGGTTTCTAAAGAGGCGCGGGTTCAAACCTCGCTACGTTCAAATTAAATCAGCTTCACGCTATATCCACACAGCAGGGTAGGCAGAGGGAACTTATTGTTAAGACACTCCATTCCCCACTTTCGCCGAGACCTGGAGGCCGCCAGGTGTTGAGTGGCGGAACTCAGCGCCGCGTTGTGCCTAGACACTAGAGCAACGAGCAAAGAAACGAAAATATAAATGTAAATATATATAAATGTAAATATATATATATATCTATATATATATATATATATATAATTTCCTCGAGTGGGAGTCGAACCCACAACGAAATCACACGAAGTCGATTTTACAGTCACACTTTGTGCCCCTGCGCCACGAATGGCCTCTACGTTACGTTCAAATTTTTATACGTTTTCTTAGTAAAATAAAATATTTTTTACAGGATAAATTCCCGAAACACGCGGAGAGCCACGCTGTGTTCTTATTACAAAAAGATATAAATATGGCGCTCGAATCTATGGAGAATCAGCAATTGTCTGAGCCTCGTGAGTTATTTTTATGTGTCACATATTAAAAAATACATTTCCTAATTTAATATATTAGAAATCGGAAGCGGTTATAGTTTTTAAAATACACGATAATACACACATCGTCTATATGTTTTTAAACTATTTGGAAAGGGATACCACGTAAT
>DWAO01001660.1:0-18140 GCA_018230605.1 Heliconius congener
TATATATATATATATATATATATATATATATATATATATATTACTATTATCAATATAACGTGTTTAATGCGTAATTATTCTTGTAATATAGAAATATAATATTTTTTTATATCACAAACCAATATTTTACACGATAGCTCCCAATTGACGTCCGAGGTCTAACATATGCATTCGAGGTCATTCATTCATAGTGTTGAAACATTGAAACCGCTGGTAAAACCAGCAAAATTCAAATAAAATAACGTAGATATAAAACCAATGGTAATGGACGGATAAAATGGCACTTAGGTACACGTTTTCATTAAGAATCGAACCCACAAAACATAAAAGAATAAAATAAAAATTAAAATAAGTGTCGATTACTTTAAAAAAAATCTGATTGTACTAAAATAATCATATATATGCATATATCCACTGTAAGTCTCGATAAGTCATTGATCCTACACGAATGTCAGTCACCTTAGCGTTTACGTGTAAAAATAAAGTTATCCAGTATCCGTATATTCCAGTTAACTATTCTTAATTCGGTTGTGGTTATTTATATATTATTTTCCCCTCTTTATATTTATATGTCAAAGACATGAATACCAAGTGTTGTTTCCGATTATATTTAATTTTTCCTTAATAAGTTCTTTGATTTTCACGATTATTACACATTATAAATGAAGCTATTTTTACCGGATTAATCGCGTATATTTTGTATTTTATACATTTTTGGGGAACCCGACGTTTCGAACACTTTACAGTAGTCCGCGGCCACGGGTAGGTTAATTTTTCCTTATTTGTAACAGTACACAGTACAGTTAAGAACAAAATTCCGTAGATTTTCACATTACAGACCAAATATGTAAATGGTTTTTAAGAACTTTTGTTAAATCTAAGAAACACGATGTATAATAAAAAAAAAAGTTTCGTAACGAGGTATCGGAGTGTCTTAACACTAGGTTTCCAACTTCCCGCTGCCTACCCTGCCGTGTGCGGGATACAGCGTGAAGCCAAAAAAGAAGTTAAACCTAAAGCTATCAAAACAAAATGTTTACAATTTCCCTACAAGTATTAAACTTAAATTAATTATTATTCATTATTTTATTTTATTACCATGCGAGATGTAACTAACCTCTTAAAAGACAATAAATACATACCATAACTTTTGTGTAGCCGAGGTTCCTCGTGTATGTAACTAGAATCTTCTTTTCGGGATCGACTATGCTCTCTTCTATGATTTTCACAGATTTTGCGCTGAAAAACCTGAAAAATAAAGAACGAATTTATACATACAAATACATGTTGGTAATATTTATATTTGAACGATTATCTCAAAACAAAATATACTCAAAAGTAAATTATATACGAGAAACATTATCATAAAAAAAAGACTAGGCAAAGCTGGTGTAAAAGCCTAACCTCTTGTATTTTAGCATTTTTATACATCCATATGTACATATATATATTTAGAAAGTGTCTGGTTATACACGATGTTTATGGTTTCGATTTCCACTCGAAATCATTTTTATATGAAAATATATTTGTATGAAAGACAGAAAATATGCTGCCGGCAGGAAATGGAAGGTGGAGAACGGAACCCACACTAACTAGCCGTAGTTAATTTTAGGATAATTAATCATATTCTTCACGAGCATACAATGGGCCATTGTTCCAAAACCTAATTTCAGGGCGGCCACGAGTCTTCGACCGTACTATACGCTGTTATATTCTAGAAACGCATCATGCCCTAAAAAGTAAATACATACATATATATCTAGCGACAAACATTAAATTTCACTCTCCCTACAAAATCGGCTTTCAATGATTAAGCAATCACTGAGATACCATACAAGACGCGAGTGGGCAATCTTTCAATTGGATCAACCTATATACATATATTTATCACACATAACACAACTTTATGTTTATTTCTATATATGAATTTTATATTTCTTTAACTTCACGCTGTATCCCGCATTTAGCGGTTTAGACAGAGGAATCCACCGACGAGTCAGTTCGTTTGAAACTTTCTGCAAAATTTTCAAGATATTGCGTGTTGAGTGATAGAACTCAACGCCGCGCTGCATCATGGGTACTACAGCGAGAGAATGAAAATAATTCATTTCCCGCGTGGTAATCGAACCTACAACCGTTATGTTTAAAGTCTTAAGCTGTGCCTCTTCGCCACAGCGGCATCGATAGTGTATTGAAATAGTTAATTATTTAATATATTAATTTTCCTGCACTGTGTAAGATAAGTCAAGAAAATGAAATAACAAAACATAAACAACATACATAAATAAACCATAAAATCTTACTAATACCATAAATGTGAAAGTTTGTGAGGATGGATGTTTGTTTGACTTTCACGCAAAAAGTACGGAACAGTTGTACATGAAACGTTACAGTAGAATAGCTGATACATCAGAATAACATATCGACTATTGTTTATGTTAAAAATGTATAATTTAGTTATAATGTAATTTTAAACGGGTGAAGCCGCGTGTGCCCTTCGCGTTATTTTTATTAAAATAGCGACCCGCTAGTCCAATTACCAAAAAATCATGCATAAATTGTTTCGCCTATGTGTTAGGAGTTTCTCCGTCCGTTTAGTAGTTTTTACGTTAAAGAGGAACAAACATCAATCCACATAAACTTTCACTTTTATAATATTACATAATTCCATAATAGGTATGTTCAAAGATGAAGGTCACATAAATAGGTGTTTTGTAAATAGTCTTATCACAGATGTGATATCAGTTATTCATAACAACAAGATAATAAAATCTATTAAGCTTAGAGAAGGATGGATAAATAAATATAGTATTCACATGGGAAGTAACCATTTATATAAGAGTTGAGAGAAGGAGAGAGCTAAGTGACAAATTTCTTTCTTTTTAATTATTTAAAATATGGACACAAAAATTGCAAACACAAATACAAAATCAAAATATTAAGTTTCAATTCCAGTATATATATATAACAATTATGACGCTGCATCCCGCACATGGTAGGCAGAGGGAACCTGGGAACCTAGTGTTAAGGCACTCCGCTCCCTATTAAGACACTTCCGTTCTCCACTTCAGGCATTACGTGATGAGTGGCGGAACTCAACGCCCCGCTATGCCTCGTAACCGGTCAAGGGTTACCAGTCAAGCGGGGATCGAATCGAACCCACAACCGTCCTGTTTATAGTCACACGCTTCAAGGCCGGCCTCAAGCCAATATAGACAACAAATTCTAACAATATAAAAAATTATGTATATTCAAAGAGTAAAACTCTAAGAAATTAATTTTGAGATCACATATTATATGAGGAAACCCAACTAAGCACTTTGTCTAACAACAAAAGGTAGATACATATATATAAAATAGACATGGTCATTGCTGGAATGAACCTTGACCCCACAACCAGGATAATAACTTGTAGAAATAATAAAAAAAATATGTAAAAACAAAAACCCCGACTCCATAAAACTAAAAAGAAAATAAACAAGCCCAATAGCTTATTATGATTAACAGTCGGGACCTTTTTAAATTATGCGGGGTTCCTGGTAAGTCCACTGGCGTCCCACAGCCGCCATGATTGTTTTTTTTAACCTATCTATCTAAAAACTTGGGCTGCTAATACGATTCTAAAGATACCTCAATTATGTAAATCCGTTTAGCGGTTCTTGAGATATGAGGTAATAAAGAATAAATACATACATACATACAAGATACGCGCGGAAAACATAGCCCTATCTTAGCAGTCGGGAAAAAATAATTAACTGGGCATTCCACGCGAAGCGGACACGTAAAATAAGTCGAGGTCTCTCCGATTTTGGTTGCTTTGTTTTTTTAACACAATAGAAGACCTTGATGATTATAATCAATTTATCAACAACAATAATCATAAAGCAATATGAAAATTACATAACTCGATGATAAATTTACTTTACAAAGTGTTAGTGCTCGCCCGCCGAGAGTTCCGTACAAGTATTGGAGGTCTCGAGCTTTTCCTGAAATTCAGTATTAGCTTAGCCAGAGCCCTTTCATCTGATACCTGACTAGCTTCAGTACCAAATTTTGCCCTCTTTTAAGGCAATTATTTTTTTAGGATTTAACCACAAATGTATGGTTTTCATATTTTTTCCTGAACTAGTGCTGCCTGTAGATGCTAGCTGCCAATTTTTATAACTCTAGATCAACTGGAAGTACCCTATAAATGTTGATTCCCTCCACAGTGTCGAAATATGCATTTTTTACGATATAAATGGCTATATCTTTTTTCTAAGTAAATATAGAAAAATGTTTTTATCAGGAAATCATGGGGCTATAGATTCAAGTATATGGTATAAATTTGAACCCGATATCTTTAAGCGTTCCTGAGATAAAGGGTCTTGAAAAACAGATGGACAGACGGACAACAGTGATCTTATAAGGGTTCCTTTTTTGATAAAAAAGTACGGAACCCTAAAAAGGATTTAACTTAATTATGTTAAATTACGTTAATTTTTGGTATCATAAGACACTTCCTAACACTAATGCTGTACAACCTATGACTCATATGCAAATGTATTGTTTATAAACAAGAGAGAAAGCGTCTGACTGTACTGTGTATACAATGGTTGTGGGTTCAAATCATTATAATAAATTACATACATTTCCTCACTCTTGTAGACGAAATGCAGCATAGATTTCTTCTGCTCAAATGCAATGCCTCAAAAGTTGAGTGGAAAATGGGAAAATAAGTTTCTTAATATTTTGTACCATCTACTTATGTACCCTGCTGTACGCAGTAAAAAATATGAAACTGAATGAGTTTACTTTAACTATAAACACAAAATATTAAAAAACTTTTATTTATAACATTCCAAAATGACAAATATTTACTGAGAAATTTGACAGAATTCAGTCTATAGCATTCTTGTTTACTAATTTTCAACCTTGGATATGACCTCATACCATAGCTATCACAGTAAGATAAATGTTTGTATGTGATTTAAATGTCGATTTTATAATTTTATTAATGTGATTTTTCTCGTTTTAACCTTCTTTTTTTAGGTTCACACTATATACCGCTGTATAATCTAGTGATAAGACATTCAACTTTCCTGACTGGATTCTTGAGTCATTGTGTGTCGAGTTTCACAACTCACACTTAGTCCTATTACTAGAGTTAAGAAATGAAAATACTAAATATTTCAGTACCCTAATCTGGGTCAAAC
The DNA here is from genome assembly GCA_018230605.1 of Heliconius congener. Taxonomy (NCBI): domain Eukaryota; kingdom Metazoa; phylum Arthropoda; class Insecta; order Lepidoptera; family Nymphalidae; genus Heliconius; species Heliconius congener. The sequence continues at coordinate 5,196 of DWAO01001660.1, forward strand.
CACCCACAACCGTTGTATGTATGTTGTCGCCTTATCATGCAAATGCCTTAACATTTAAATCTTTATTTGCTATATATTTTAAAGATATTATATAAATTTACAAATCTAATAACCTACAAAATAGTAATAAATAGAAAACTAATTATAATTCTTAACCACATTTCCCTATATACAGACAGGCAAAGAGAACCTAGGACTTTAATACCTAGAGATAATTATGTCTACCTCTAAGCCTAACTAGGCTTGTACTAATAAGTTTGACAAGAAAAAAGGTTGTTAAACATCCATATACTAGAAGTACATAAATAAATAACAAATATCAGATTAGCAATATCACAAAGAACAACCAATCGAATTTTAGTATAGTATAAACAAAATCCAAGGTTACATACCTCTCACCCCACTTGGGCACTCTGTTTGTTTTTGTTAGCAGCCTCTTTGTGTACAAGCACCCATCCTTCACCTCTCGAATGCATGTGTCCTCTGACAATACATGTGTGCTGAAATTATATTTTATTTTAGATTTTTTAAATTAAATATTATGAAGTACAACAGGGATGCTAAAAGTTTTTTAAAATATTATGCATAAGTAATTCTTTTTTTGTTACTCAACAACATGAATCTAAAAAATATCTAAATATAATAATACAGTAATGATTAAACGAGGCCTGTCGTGGCACAAAGTGTGACTGTAAAACTGACTGGTTGTGGGTTCGAGCCCCATTCGAGGAGATGAAATATTTACTTAAATTTATATTTCCATTACTTCACTCTGGTGTCGAGGTAAAGCAATGCATTGAGTACTGCCACTCAACACGCAATACCTCCAGAATTCGGCAGAAAGTGGGGAACAAAGTGTTTTAACACTAGGTTCCCTCTGCCTACCCTGCTCTTAGCGGGATACAGCGTGAGGCTAATGAAAAAAAAAGTAATGATTAAAAAAGCTTGTGGGCAAAAATTGTCTTATTTATATCATCATCATATCATTTAAAAGTGTTTGTTTTAGACAATTTTTTTTTAAAATTATATTTATGTGAACAGATGCATGAATCATTATTATTGCGGGATTTAATTATATTATAATATTTAAAAATAATAAAAGATGTATGAAAAATTACAATTTATACATAAATAAAATCAGGGTGAGTTAATATTTTAGATATTAAATTCAATAAAATATGTGCAATTTACCTTAAGGGATTTGGATACCGCCTCCAATATCCCCGCGCGACTTGATCCCAACTAAAGTTAAAAACTGTAGTATTTTCAAAATATCTTGCCATTTTGTATTTCTTTCTTACAAAGGTCTAACTTAACACTGCGCCATTATTTACCACCACACTAGAAACCTGTTAAAACACGGAAACTTCAAAATCAAGTATTGCTTTTGTATACAAAATATATTGTCAATATATCATGTTACAGATCGTGTTACATAAACCATGCATTAAGGTCAAAATTAAAATTCAATAGAACTACTCACATTTATAACCAAAATTAAAGTAAAAAATAGTTTGTTTAAATTTGTGACTGTAGTCACGTAGTTCATGTATACAATCCAATTTCCGCAAAGTACTTTGTAAATGAATTAAGGACAGCCACAATTAAATTAGTAAACCCTGTTGTATAACACAATTTTTTATCAAGCTACCTATTCTAAGTGAAAATTACGAAAAAAACATTTAAACATGAAACAACCTTGTATAAACATATAATTTAACGTTTAATTACCTTTTTGCCGGAATTTGATAGGAGCGTATTTATGTGAAATATATCACGTAGACCGCATCTGCAGTCACCGGCGCGCTCCTACACTTCTATTTTAAATAAATGATGATTGATTCCTCCAAAAACCTCATGCTATCATTCATATTTCAATTCCTTTTGATATAATTTTGATAATATTTTTCACAGATAATTCCAGAGTCCACTACCAAGAAATTTGATATTTTTGATAGAACCACAGAATATATATATTATATGACACTGACAATACATAGACTATATACGTAGCATAAAAACAAAGAAAAAATATAAATAATATTTTCAAACTCCAATAATATTTTCGCAATTCTAATCTGAATAACATTTTCACAATTATCATAGATTAATTTCTTCTAATCTTCATATAAATTAATTGTACAATTAATGATTTTACCAATTTAACGTTATGGTTTGTCTGTGGTAGAATATAAGGAATGAAATTTTATACCGCGTATGAAAATTTTATATCACGTTTATATTTATTTTTATTTACATTATGGATATATATAAAGAATACATTTACAAATTAATAGAATTGTCTTTAAATGAACCACATATTATTATAAAGGATGACGTGACACCAAAATTAAAAGATTATATTCATCTTTTGGTTAACATTAAATTTAAAGATGGTTCATATCATACATATTATGGCGAGTTAAAAAATATTTTGAATAGTTTTACTAATTACTGGACAGAAACGATGGACGATGCTATCAGAAAATCTGACCAATTTAACAACTTTATTACCATGAATGAATTGTTGAAAATGATAGAAAAAACTACGTTAATATACGAAGAGAGACAAAATAATTTTGAAAAAGAATTCTTGCCAGCTCAAAATCTATTAGAAACCGAAATATTTGATAAAGTTAAATTGAATTACACAAATTTCATGGATAGTCTACTTACCTTGAAAGAGAAGATAAAAACATTAGATAAACAAGTTAAAGTGGAGGCATTTGCAAAAGAACATTTGGAAGTATCTTTGAAGAGAAAAAATGACTTATTCTGTTTTACTCAGAATTTCATTTCAATGGAATTGACTTCATTCGTATGTAAAATGCTATATATTTTGAAAGTTCCTGGGTTTTTTGTTTAGGTGCCATCTTGGTGGCTACATCATACTGACCTACGGCTATCACAAATAAAAAATTTTGTATAAGTTCCTAACATAACCGTAACCAGGTTACTGAATTTAGAGTTGGAAATAAAGTCTTTATTTATCAATATTTTTTGTACTAAAATGCTTACTCATATTTTTTTTAGGTTTAGGCCATATATCGCACATAGCATGGTAGGTAAAGAAAACTTGGAAACTTAGTGTTAAGACGAAGAAAGAACTTCCCCATTTTTTGATTGTTATTATATTATTTTAGGCTAAATAATAATTAAAATACTCTCACAATTTTTTCTCTAAAATATATTTTAGATAAGCCGAATCCATGTAAGTCTTGAGGAGATTGTAAATCGTTTCCGAAATAATACTCGCACAATGCAAGAGAGATCCGAAGTAAATATATCAAGGTTATTGATACGTTTGTATGAAAAGAATAAGGAACACCTTATGTTGTCTCGAGAGGATATTAGGTCGTCAGCGGAGCTTGCTGAAGTTAGTTATAATATCGTACTATGGAGAATAATGTTTCTTTATACCCTGTTTCATCAACTTCACAGAGGTCAGTCGTGGCGCAGGAGACACGTGTGACTATAAACGCGACTGGTTGTAAGGTCCATTCCCAGTCGAAGAATTAAAGTATTTATTAATTTCATTCGCTCTGGTAACGAGACAAAACGCGGCGTTGAGCTACGCCACTCAACACGCCATGCCTCCAGAGAGTGTCTTAACAGTAGAGTCCCAGATGCCCTCTACCTACACTACTCTTAGCAGGATAGAGCAATGGAGAAACTAGGGATCTCTGCCCCAACTAATTTCCAGACTTTGCTAATACTTTCTCTGTAATGCTTATATTGAGCAAATAAATAATTCCTGTTACAATTTCAACTAAGACTACAACCCATGTTACCAAAAAAAAATATATAATTTAGCTTAATTTATCACAAAGGCGTTATCTCTGGAATCTTAAGTTAAGTAAGTATACAAAGTATTCATAAATGACCAGGTGCAAAGAAGCTTAGATATTTTGAAAGATAAAATAGAAGATACTAAACATATACCGTTGAATCGATTACAACACGAATATACATATTGGATGATGAGAATGAGTGAGTTCGAGAAAATTGAACGAATTATTAAGAAATTAGTGATTGAAGGACAAAATCTTTTGGAACAAGAAAAGAATTACTTAGAATTAAAGTTAGTATAATAAAATTAGCTTTACGCTGAATGCGGTATATAGCAGTACAAATACAAGATTTAAAACATTTCTGCATAGATAAGGCGAAAATAATAAACACATTAAAAAACATTACAAACAAATATACATTTACTTAAATTAATATTTCCATTTCTTCGCTCTGCTGTCGAGGCAAAAGCGCGGCGTTGAGTTCTGCCACTCAACACGCAATGCCTCCAGAAATCGGCAGAAAGTGGGGAACGGAGTGGCTTAACACTATATTCCCTTTACCTACCCTGCTGTGTGCGTTATACAGCGTGAAACTGATTTAATTAATTTAAAAAAAAAAATTTAAACATTTTATTTTGATTTGAATCCGCGTGGCTTGGAACGTCCAATCGCTGTGCAACCACTAAGCAATAGTTATTTCTCTAACCTACATAATACTTTAAAAACATCAAAAATGCTATAAAACAATATTTAATATTTAAGGAGCACACAAATACTACCACTCAAACAGAAATGTTGGGACGAGACGAAAGATAAATTTAACCGAAAAAAGGATAAATTGAATGAATATAAACTAAATGCTGCTAAGACTCTGTTTACATTTTTTAGCGTTACAGGTACCTTTTTTGATCTTCAATTTTACGTATGTAATTAAATATTTAATATTTCTTTTACTTCGCGCTTATGTCGCGCTATATTTCCATTTCTTCGCTCTGGCATCGAGGCTAAGCGCGGCGTTAAGTTCTGTCACTCAACACAGAATACCTCCAGAATTCGGCAGTGGCAAAGTGGGGAACGGAGTATCTTAATACTAGTTTCCCTGCTGTGTGCGGGATATAGCTTGACGTTTTTTTTTAAAAAAAAGAAAAGTAACTGATAAAATCAGTTACATCAACAGACCATCATGGAAATTGACTGCTAAGAAAATTCCGCCAATATTTGTTTTTATTATTTATATATTAATTGATTTCTATTTCTATTAATAATATATTTATTGATTTCTATTTATAAATGACTTATTGGCGCAGTAGGGCAACACTTAGGACAGCCGTAGGCAGTAGGTAGAAGCCGGACGTAGTTGTGAGTTCGATCTTTTAGACGGGGCGAATTATTCATAATTTTTATCCCCCTGCACGGTTTCGACGTTGACTCCATAACAGATTAAATATTTATAATAAATACTTTATGATTAAATATATATTTTTATATTTTATTATGTTTTTCTTAGGCCTCGACCGTCTCTACTACTATGACAATATCGGTAAGTATTTCGTAGATGACTTGGGGCATCAGTGTTACGTTTTCAACTTTGGTTTAAATGTTTATCATGTGACTTGTGATGGTGAACTTGTGGAAGTAAGTTTATTTTTTTACTGCATTTACACTGCACTTTGAGGGTAGATAATAAAAATAAATTGATATGAAACATTTTTTTATGTAAAACCTACAAATACAGAAATATTAATTATAGATGTATAGATGTATATGGTAGATTTAGGTGTCGCTCTGTTTTGTGGTACTTTTTACACATAAACTCTCATTTCGGTTGAGGGAATCGAACCCACAACCATCGCCTACATTCATGCAATTTGCAATTATCGCCTATGACGCCTATTAATATAAAGAATGCAACTAAATATTTCAATTACTTTTTTTACTTCACGCTATATCGCACATCTCGCCAAATTCTGAAGACATTGCCTCTGTACCATAGTAAGGAAACGATAAATATTTCATTTCCACGAGTGGGAATCGAACCCATAACCTGTCGCGCTCATAGTCGCATACTTATGTTCCTGTGCCAAAACTGGGGCCAAATAACATTGTCAGCATATATTATAATAATTAAATAGGTACTTTAAATTACCTTTTTCAAATATAGAAATCAGAAAAAGATAAATACTTCTACGACAACAACGGTCGTTTCATAGTTAACGAGAAAAATGAGAAACTATATCAAATAGCGCCGTGCTCCAGTACTTACGCCTTACAAAATGGTTTATTTTTAAAATGCACAAAAGATTGTTATTCTGAAGGTATTAACGGGAATTGTTGTATGGAAATAAAGGATTGTGATGGTAAAGCTGTTTTACCTAATGTTGAAAATATAAATATAAAAGGTAAGTGTAGGTTCAAAGGAATGTTTCAGTTTGTTTTTCTTCTCTGAATTGTGGAGGGTAGGTAGAAAAAAATATGATAAATTGTTACGTTTCTCAGTTTGGCAACTTTAAATTTTTTATTTCCCTCAGATGGTGTGCTTGATAACTAAAATGTATTTTTATAACACTAGTCTAGATGTAGTCAGATTTTTTCATCGCTTATTACAGAAAAATATAGGATTTCAAGCCACAATTTAGCTTTACGATGTATCTCACATATAGCAGGACAGACATAGAGAACCTAGTGTTAGGAGATTGTTCTTTACTTACCGCTACTATTCGAGATATTGCTTGTTAAGTAACGATAACATCAAACCTTGCCTTAAATTTATAATATTTATTTTTCTTCAATGTTAAAACATTTACATATCATAATATTAATTATATTAACAGGTAAATTAGATAAAGAAGAAGCAAACTATCTATGGGATACATTCGGCCCCATCCTCCCCGACGTGCTCCGTGAGGTGGCGGAGGAAAAGCCATATAACCCGATACATATATTGGCTCATAAACTCTTGACATATAGGTTAAATTGTTTATTATATTTTAATTATGATAATAACAATATTCATTGCGAAATAAAATATTAAGTTTTTCTTTGTTAGAAAATATATTAAATTAATAATAATTTAAATAATGCGACCGTTATAACGATAACCTTATCTTCTCAAAAGGTACATGGGTACGAACGACACGAAGAAAAAGAAACGGGAAGCCATTGAGTACCGCGAAAAAATACATCAAGATCGTTTAAATGTTAGTTAACATTAATTTTTTATAGCTTCAGGCTGCACTAGTTAAGATCATTTTTTCTGTGTCTGTCTTTAGCTCAGGAATGCTTGGAGATATCCAGTTAAAATTCAAACCATATACCTACTTAGATCTAACGGAGTATCTTTATGGGGAACTGTGACTTGCTGGGTTCCCACGTTCCCTCCCAAATAGTTATATCAAAAAAAATATGCTAATATACATATATATTTCTTTAGAAAATAGAAGCTCTACACAAAAACTGGAAAAATAAGCAAGTTAAACGTCGTAAGCCAGAAGAGTCCGATGACACAGAAGACAAATTTACCTATAACACTTACATGGCCCAGCAGGATTTTGCACGGAGTATAGAGAATTATTACAATTAGAAAAATATATTTTTTTAAATGGTCTTTTAATAAGTAAATTGATCTTTTTAAAATGAAAAGAAACAAAAGTCTAAATAACAGTGAAAAATAATTTTATACCATCTACTCATTCGAGTCGCTTTTTTTTTTGACATAAATGTTCAATGACTTAAAATAAATAAAATTAAATGAATCATTAAATCAGCTTCACGCTGTATCCCGCATAAGGCAGGGTAGGCAAAGGGAACCTAGTATTAAGACATTCCATTCCTCACCACCCAACTTCGTTAAACGTTTATTATTGCTTCATATTTGGCACACGAATCTAGTGTTAAGACACTCCGTTCCCATTAGGATACGTTTTCCACATTCCGTCGAATTCTGGAGGCATTGCAATTGAGTGGCGGAGCTCAATGCCGGGCTTTGTCTCGGTTAAACCTTTGTCTCCGTCTCCGTCTAAATAAGTCGTAACAAGCGTATAAAAATTTCGACGTACCTTCAAAAGAACGTATGGCTTAGTGTCAGAGCTCTTGGTCGGTTTCCATGAGGTGCGGGTTCGAGTCCCGCTATTTATAGTTCAAATTTTATGCGTTTTCTTCCCTAAGTGTGGTTTGAAAAAAATGTAAAAAATAAACCTTTATTTACTTAATAAATATAAACATATATACAGGGGGTTAATAAAAAACCATGAAGGTACATGTATTTATTTATTGTTTAAGCGTCTACTAGATATAACGAGACACACTTTGTCGACTTTCTCACGAAAGCGAAAATAATAATAATAATAAAAAAAAAACAACCAGACGACGGTACCTACAACTATTCGCCTCGGATGGACATAAAATTATTTAAATTCAAAACCCACTGCCAGATAATATTTGGTCTAATTCACAAAATGAAAAAAAAATAATTATCTAAATTAAAAAATAAAGACCATAGACTAACATACCATTAAGTTGTCAAATGAAAAAAAAAAACTAATAATAATAATAATATTATGACTATGAATAAAAAAAATGAGTTTAAAAGGGACAAAGCATATCGAAAAAGCATTTTTACTCGAGTTTAGGAGAAAAATAGTCATTTTGTCACAATTTTTGTGTATGAAGCCGGTGTTAGTCAGTCTTATTACTGTATACAGATAATATATTTATGCCCTAAAAATAATAGGGGTGTGTAATAAGACTGGTACTTTATAGTTTCTTTTTTATATTTCCTTAAGACCCTAACGATCCGGTCGAGCAGGTACAAAAGTATTTTTTATTATATACACGAGAGTAAATCAATCATAGGAATACAAATTTTGGTTTAAAATACTAATTCTTTTGTTGAAATAGTAAAATATTTTCAATTTTGTTTCTAAGTTGTACACTATGATTTTAGTTAAAATTTTAATAATGTCCAGAAATGTAAGTGATTTTTAAGTACAAAGCAAAATCTAAAAAATTAATTTTGAATGCTTAAAGAAACAAAAACATTAGGTCATGCATTCATCATAGTATTAATTACAATCGATATTGTCATACACTTTTAAATATTAGATGAAATATATATATATATATATATATATATATATATATATATATTACTTTAAAATATATAGTAAAAAAATGAGAATCCTTTTTTTGTTTTATTTTCTAAAATAGCAAAAAATAATTTAAACTCTGGCTTTCTTATATTATCTATTAATAAATTATTTTTAATAAACAACGAATACATGACCGAAATAGCAAGAAAATAAAAAAATATATATTAAATATAGCAAGAGAGAAACTTAAAATAATGAATAATATTACTCAATGAGGTCCATTCAACGGCTACTGTAGATAAGAGTATGTACAAAAACTACTCATACAGATTATAATTTACTATTGCGGTGGCTTTGTAAAAAACTGGCAACATTGACATTTAAAAATAAAAAGTTACCGTCATAAAGTACATATAGTTATTTTATATTTATTTTCATAGAAATTTAGGATCGCAGTGAATATATAACGAAAACGACGAAGATTACAACTAATTTTTTAATCATATTCAAAACACTAAGAGTGACTGGCCTAAATGAAATAAACAAAAACCTACATTATCTGTGGACAATTGATATAATAAAATCACACAAATTTCATTATAAAATTAGGATTTTGCACGTTCAAAAAAAACTATTTAGACAACTGTCCACAGATTACAAACACAGCTTATATCAAAACATAGACAACACAAAAACGAAAATTTATGAAATAAGTGTAGTTTTTTTAATATATATATTTTTACCCAATCTCTATATTATTATAATATTATATCTAATATTATGACAAATATGAACAAGGTTGTTGAAACAGAACAGGGTGATTGAACTAGTCTAAATAGAGTCGCAACACGTAGACTCCTTGCTTTTCTATACAAATTTATTAAATCTATTAATAATTATAAGATGGCTCTTTATGTATTGAAAACCGAAATTTGTGCCGTAATCGTCATAATTAAACAAGTTCTACTATGAAACACCGCTGTGGAAGGAAGGGGACAACACCAAGTAAATCCGAAATAGAAAAAAAACCGGTTTGTTTATGACGTCCACAGCATGTAAACTGGAGTATTTAATTATTATAAAGACATTGTCAATGGCCGGTGATTCCCCTATGTTATTGCCGCTTCGGCCTACCATAGTCACTTATCCAAAGACAAGCATAGAAGGGGCCATATATTAATTATGTCAAACGTTCATGGGGGACTGAACGAATTGTGTCATTGATTGACAAGGGGCCCGATATTTAGTAGATATCATTTTTATCAAAATATAATATACTCACATTTTTGTGTTGTTTGCGATGTAGATGTTTTAAGAAATATGTCTCATAAACGACAAAAATAGAGGGAAAGGCCAAAGAATCTAAAAAATAACGTGACATAATTTACATACGGCCCCCAATATGGTGATAGAAAGCAGGTATTTTTACAAAGCTTTTTAAAATCTAACGACAATCGACATAGGCGAAGGAATCAAATTAAAACAAATCACATTACAACCGTCACTTTACACATTTCGAGACGCGTTCATTTTATTTACAAAAACAAATAGTCGACCATTAGACGGTAGTAATGCATTTTTTGAGACTGATCTAATGAAATAAATATCTAAGTTAATAGATATTTATTTAAGATAAAGTTATAGATAGATCAGGTATAATAAAAATTTGTTTATAAAACGAAACCTTACGGTATTGAGGCTTAAAACGTTTGATAGAAAGTTTTATGGCGGTTGGTAATTATTTTTCAAGTTATATACCTAGAGTAGGCGAAATTGATATTCTTGGAATTTTGAAAATATTCTTTATACTATTAATAAAAAAACCAAGTATGTTTATGAAACACTAAATATATATATATATTTTTAATAAAAAAATATTATTGCAACTTTCATCTTTCGCCAACTCAACGTACATAATCTGTATGCTACACACATTTTTTTTTCTTGGGAACTTTCAATAAGGTTACTACTTTGGTCCATATACAGATTAGAAATAGATTATTCAATTATTTTTTTTCATCTGTTAAAAACGTCAAAACGATATTTTGAATTTACCCCGATATAGGTTTTTTATACTATCAAGAATAGATGAGATATGTTGTAAATTGGAAGTTAATTATTTACCGCTGGTAAAGAAGAACAATTAAAGATTGTACTAAGGCTATTGTACATTCATGTATTTGTTTACTTATTTATTACAATTTTAAGTTACTCATATATTTCATATAACAATCTCTTTACAATACATAATAGTTTTCTAATATGAAATATGAACTTTATAATATATTTTCTTTAATAGAAAACGAACCATCCAAATCGATTGACGCTACATATCAAATTTACAATATACATCAAACATTACACACCAACAATTAGAGTGTTTCAAGAACTACAAACAGAAAATATGAAACAAAAAAATCAACAACACATTAATGTTTAATAATTCTTTATTAAACTTGTCAATATAATGAGGGGTCATCTATAAATTACGTCAAATTTCATGGCGGGATCAACGTAATGCGACCTTGGGTGACAAATGGTGGGAGTGGGAGTGACCCAAAATATCCCATAATCCCAAATCCCTCACATTTCGGAATTGCTGTTTTAATTTAACAGGAAAGATGTAAAATAGCAAAACATACTTCGTAAATGTCACAATAACGGGACGATAAACAAAAAAATAAATAAAAAACTGTAAGCGTAATTTACGGATGGCCCTTTACTCAGCTCAAAGAAACATTAGTGACTCTACATTCTTCTCTACCAGCATTTACCTGTTTTAAGCCTCAACACTCGCGTCTAGTTGGCGAAGGCGTCCGCGAGCTCCGCCTGGCAGTCGAACGTCTCGGAGCTGTCGGTGTGTTCGGGATAGAACTCCCTGTATATTTTGTCCAACAACGCTTGCCTGGAAAGATGTTGACAATTTTATAATTTTTAGTTGCTTTTGTTTCGTGGACAAGTCTAGTACTCATGAAAGTAACGCTCTGGTGTCGATTAAACTACAGTTTTCACAAAACAAATAAGTCGATTAAGAAAAACACAAAAGGCAGGGACGATCAAATATTTAATATATTTTTTTTCTTATTTTCGTGCGCTTCTCAAATTTTATTGGTAGGCAGGAGGCAAAGTAGCATCATCGCACCATTCTCCACGAATTGCGCCAATATTAGGTATATTGTCTTTATAGTTCACTCTCGAACGAATCTTTACACCGAATTTTATCTCACTATACAATTAATACTTTTTCTCGAATAAAGCCAGAGAAAAAGGCTGGCTACAAGCCATAATTTGCATAATCAATAATTTCATTAACATTGGCTTATATTTCTGGAAAGATAAAAAGCGGCGTTGAGTACCGCTGTAGATCACGCACCGTCTAAAATTTGGACGATCCTGTTATGCAAGATAAAGCTTTACGTCGCTTGATAAACTTATCGCCGAATTCTATTGGCATTCCGTGTTGCATGGCGAAACTCAACACCCCATTTCGCCTCTATACTAGAGCGTGGAAATGAAAATATTAAATATTTCTTTGCGGGCGACGGGATAAAGCGTGAAGCTTGTGTAGAAACAGCAATACTCACTTCGCAGCCAACCCCCCTCCGGGCGGCAGACCCGGTATGTTTTCTTGCACGAGTTGTTTGAGCACATTGGCGAAACGGCTGGGGGTCTCCTCGTCTTGTCCCGCACTTTGCTCTATCAAAGCTGTAAACAATTTCATTAAAAGAATAAATATCTTGATGAAACTAGATGTCACTATTGTATTATGTTAATAGGATTATAGTTTTTTTTACTTTGAGCGGCGGCGGATACAAGGAAATGAAAATTTTTGATTCACCCGAGTGTGATTCAAATTCGTAACCGTCGCGTTAACAGTGGCACGGAGTATATTTAATAATATATACATATACTGTATATATCGAGACCGATAGTTGCGCAGGGGCACAAAGTGCGACTGTTAACACGACTGCAAAGCGCAATGTCTCCCCAATTCGGCGGAAGGTGGGAAACTGAGTGTCTTAACACTAGGTTCCCTCTGCCTACCCTGCTGTATGCGGGATATAGCG
>DWAO01001661.1:0-18134 GCA_018230605.1 Heliconius congener
GGATCGAACCCAAAACCAGTCGGTTTTACAGTCACACTTTGTACCACTGCGCCACGACTGGCCTCACAAATATCTAAAAAAAAATTTTAAAAAGAATATAAATGAAATTATAAATTATAATTTGTAAATCTACTTAATTTTTTACATAAAACCTTCAAAGCCAGAAAGGCGCGGAATTCTCTGGGTCCCATTATGTATTTTATATTTTTATTCAATTTAATTAAACTCACATTGCTGTTTTATTAGTTAAATACAAAGTAATATACAGCCAACGCCATCTTTATTAAATTATAAAATATTAAAAATGTGGTAAGAAACAAATAATATCTAATATTATTTAAAAGTAGCAATAGTAGTATTATATTATATTTTAATATTGGGATTAAAAATAATTGTAATATAATAGTATTTGTTAAAACAATATGCCTTAGTATCTAGACTTTAGGTTCTATACCTAGTGACACCTAGTGGTGAATAGCAAACTTTATAAAAAATATAAGTATGATATTTTTTTATATCTTTATGTAATTAATAGATATACATATCTTTATATTATTTGAAATATTTTGTAGTAATATTAATAAAAATATACACAAATAAATATATAAAGATTTTTGTTTTAAATCAAATTATAAAAAATACGATCTACTTCCGGTTACATTATATTTTTTTCTATTTAACTTTTTAATTTCTAATAGGTACTTTTTAAATAGTCTCTTGATATATTAGCCTAATAATTGCATTAAATATATTTTTTTATTGCTAATGTATATACCATATTATACATAAACTCTATAATGTTTAAGTGTTTTAAAGATATAATTTTAAATATAAAAATAATTTAATTGACTCGGGGATATACACATTTAGCACATTCGGGGATTTCAACGTGCATGGACGTAATTAACATAATTTTAATTTATTATTTTTTCAATAAACTTTAAGTTAAATTGTCTTATAGAATGACTTCAACAACTGGCATATATCACTGGAAGTTGGGTGATATAGCTCTGGCTAGAATATCTAAGAAAGTATACGCAAAAGTGCAAGTAGTGAAAAACGAAAAGGGATTATTTCACGACGAAAAAGGTATAGAACAGTGTTAATATAAACTAACTTAACTAACCAATATTAGACAGCTGAATAATATGTTTACTTGAGCACGTTTATCTCAGGTTCTATTGTAATCGAATGATTATATTGGATAGTCCATTTATAGGAAAGGTCTATATTCTATATTACATCACGTTAATCGTTTATGTTATACTCAACTCTTATTTATGTCCATTCGCGGGGTGAAGCCCCGTGTTAAAGCTAGTTAATAAAAACAAATTCTGTATGCTTTGGATCCCGCACACAGCGGAGTAAGCAGAGGGAACCTAGTGTTAAGGTGTTTACCCACTTCCATCAAATTCTGAAGGTAATGCTCCTTGAATGGCGGAACACTGCAATTTGCCTCGAAATCAGAGCGGAGAAATGAAAATAAAAATTTAAATAAATATTTCATTTCATTGTGTGGTGATCAAACCCACAACCAGTCGCGTTTACAGTCACACTATGTGACCCTGCGCCACAACTGGCCTCAAGTTAATTATTGAATAATTTATTTGTCGTTATGTAACTTTTACATATGCAAAATACCACTATTCTCATTAATATAAATATGTACTATAATTATTTCCTCCAATGTATTGGAAGAAAGAGTCACATGAAAATCACGAAGACTCATAATGTTTTCAAAGGACATGATGTTGATGACAGTGAAAGAAATATGCAAAGAGCATATAGTGCTCCATTCTCTCTTGCTACACTGCTTGGTTTATTGTAATGCTGAAAAATAAATGTACGTAGTTTATAAATAATAAATATATATTTTCTTTCAGTTCTAGGTATATCAGCAGATGAATCTGGTTTAATAATAACGAAGCAACTCTGTTATTATGTAGAGATTATAAGAAAAAAACACCGGCTATGGCTGCCATACACCTGCATGCACTTGGCACAGCGTTCGAGGCCTTTTTATGGACCAACTATTAAGGAACCTGTGGTAAAACCTACACTTAAGACAGCTCCTAAAAAGGTAATATAATTTAATGAATTACTTGGTTTATTTTTATTTTATTAAAATATCTATGTCAATGAGGAAATACTGTTTCATAATTTACAAACTTTAGTTGCGCTTTAACTTTAGAAGCCCCATAATGTATAGTATAGTATTTTAAGTTATATTTAATAAACTATTTATTTCTATAAAATATTTTGAGAACAACATTGCATAGCGTCACAGCATGTGATTGTGGACACGGTGGCTGTAGGTTTGATTTCCACTTGAAGGAATAAATTGTCTTTATTTTCTTGTTCTAATAACAAAACAAAGCATGGCATTGCATTCAGCTACACAACACAAAACATTTGGAAAGGTAACACTGCTCTATGCCAGATACTAAAATAAATTAATAAATAAATATATTTTTATAGAGAAAACTCAAAGAAGATCATATTCTCCCCTTAAATGTGAAACCATCAAGACATAAGGAACCAGATCTAAACGTCTTGTATGACCTCCGTCAAGTACCCTTAAAACAAGGAAAATATGAAAATAGTTTCAGAGAATTTGTTAGACTCGGAAAAGAGCAGATATTTGATTCCTTTTATGAAAATATTTGTCTCGAAAATAACAATGACATACTAGATTATTTGCAAAATGTAGATGCTAGTACAGAAGACAAATTTGAATTGGTAATAAGAAATATTGTCACCGAGAAGGAAATAGATAATTATTTGCATCAGTGTTGGCGATACAATTTTGTTCATAAACAAGTTGTGCCCAAAGATTTGAAAGATTCTTCAGAATATTCTGTAAGTATTTTTTTTATTAGTATTAATTTAATATAAAGGCTGTGGTGTTGTAAACGGAGCAGTTTTGGGTTTGGTTCCCACTCGTGCAGATACATTGTATACATACTTATATTATTATATTGCTCTCTCAAGAAGACAAAGCATGGTGTTGAGCTGCGCTACTGAATTTTCTGTCTCGAACAATATGCAAGATAATCTGAATTTTTTATCTTATATTTAAACCGATATTACGGGACATTGTGTCAAATTTGTGTGTGTGCTGTATACACAATGGTTGTTGGTTCCACTCTGCCCAGAGGAAATATTTATTTGTATGTTGATTGATATTCTTTGTTGTCAAATCGCTTTTTGTTAACAACAATGTTTTTTATATGGGTCATGTCTATAATATAAAAAAAATAAGTTTTTTTTTGCTTTGAAACTAGCTGTACTTTTTTTTTACAGCGGATTTTTGTATTATGATTTGTATAATTTTAATTAATATTATAAAATAAAAAGTTACTTTTTACTTTATAGTGTTAATTAAAATTATACAAATAAATTATGTTTTTTTTTAAGAAATCATGTTCATCTAATAAGTTACCTATAACAGCCCACATAACCTGGTGCTTAGTTTGTGGTAAAACAGAGAAGCTGCGGGAATGTACAAACTGTCCATCATCTTTCCATCTTGCATGCAGACGAGAATGGCTTGTGTCTATAATACGTGAGTTTTTATTCTTTTTCTTTTTTTTAGACAGAGAGAAAACCGAGTATGAGAACCGGCTTTGTCATGCCCGAGCGGGGCAATGAAAGTAATTTATAAATCTCGGTGAGAATCAAACCCACAGTCATCGCTTTTTCCTGTGCCATGATAGCCTAATTATATTTGGTCAGATTTTGTTTTATAAATAAATATTTTACAAAAGTAAGAATTAACATTTTAAAATTAAAACAAAAGACAACAACATACCTTCCTATCTTTTATTATTTCATTATTTTATATAGTTTGACTGGTCTTGGAGTTCATCAAATGATCTTCCAACTTACCCAGTTCTAAATTAACAGTATTTGATATTAAATAAATATAGTAGTATTAAGTTTTTGCTGATTGCATAGCCTAACCAATCATACTTATTTAAAATTGAAAAAAACTGTTGCACATTACAGTAGCATTATGAACATGGAAGATGATCTTGTATATAATAAGTAAGTTGTATAGTTGAACTGATTTAAGAATTCTACATTATCTTCCAACTTTATGCACTCCTTTGAATTTTCTGTATTTGACATTAGTAGAGGAATATCGTAGCTAGTGCTGATTACAATATGGTCGTAAAATGATCATTCCTATTATAGAAAATTGGCCTCTGTGGTCTATTATGAATCTGGTCTATTATGGTTATATGTGGAAGAACCTTAAAATCTAATATCCTATAATATAATTACTGTACCTAAAAACAAATAATTCAAATAAACATAAAAAAATTACAAATATATACAATTTTACTCTTTTATTATAGAACAAATACTAGTTATAGAAAAAGTTAATAATACATGTCTGTCCTCACCAAGTAAAGATTCTTTATAATTTTTTTTTTTTTTATAAAAATACATTTGAAGTTACTTAGTTTTCATATTAATAATGTATTAATGTTAAATTTGCTATCAAGCTATTTGATATAAATTTTTTAAATTGTGAATACATAAAATAAATGTTAAAGTTTTTTTTTCCTGACTGCTACGGAAGGGTTATGTTTTTCGCGCGTATCTTGTATGTAATATTTTTTATTACCTCATATCTCCAGAACTGCTGAACGGATTTACATAATTGAGTTATCGTTCGAGATTCATCTTAGCAGCCCAAGTGTTCATAGATAGGTGACGTTAAAAAAAATCATGGCGTCTGTGAGACGCCATTGGACTAAGTAAAAATAAAAAAATATATTTTGGTATACCACAATATGGGTATCAAATTCAAGAGCTCAATACAAGGAATTCAAGAAGGTATACCATAATTATCATTACCGTAATAATAATTAAAATAATACAATGAAAAAGTTGAAAAATATAGACTGCCCTGTTACTTTCTGAGACCGGTGGGGTTCCAATACGACACGACCGGTAAAGCGAAAAAGGGACCGAATATTTACACGCCCTAACAATTCTAATAAATCCTAACAAAAAAGTGAAAAATTAAAAAAACAAAAAATCTGACTGCATAAAACTAAAAAGAAAAAAAAAACCCAATAGTTTATCACGATGATTAACAGTCGGGACCTATATAAGTCACTCTTCAATCAATAAAATCTTTACCAGGAACCCCGCATAATGTAAAGGTTCCCTTTATGCAGTCGGGGTTGTTTTTTAATATATATATATATAAAATGATATAAAATTATATCATTTTCATAAATTAATAGTATTACAAAAACATTAATTATATAGCCCTCAATTTTAATATTCGCCATCTATAGTTACCATAAGTAAACACTGAATAAGCTAGTTCAGCTATGCTGTTGTTAGATGACGCTGTACATATTCAGTCGATTTCTGAATCGCGCTGGCAAGATGTTCTAGCGTTTAGTGACCACCCTCGTGTTTTAAAAGTCCCTTATCGCTTCTCGGCCTTTTGGCTAAGATCAAAGTGTAGTATCTGTTCTTTTCAGCTTAATATCTGAAAGTTCCCGCACCGCGGGACCAGTATATTAAACTGATTTTTGTGAGCTGACGGGATGCTCGGGGCTCGCTCCACTCCTGTCGCGGGTCGGCCCGGCATTGCAGTGCCGCCGGGATCGGCCCACATTTATACTTATTATACTCGTAATTGATGAGACTTTAGGGCCATATTAATAAACGGCTGTCAAATCTGAAATCGATCTTGTGATGTTATTTTCATTCATAGATATGTTATAATGTTTATGTATGAAAACGGTATCTTAAGATCAGTCTCAGTCGTGAGAGCAGCTTATAAATACAGTGCTATAACACCTAATCCCCACCAAAAAGCATTTGAACACTGGTATATTTCTATTTATATTTTATAATTAAATTTATAATTAAAACAAAACAAAAAAAAACATTTTTTTTATAATTATACTTCTGCGAATAGGAATCAAACCCATAACGCTAGTGCTCCTACGCCACGACTAGGCTCAGCAAAATAGTAATTGTTTTTTATATAAATAGTCGAACATTGTTAAGGATTAACAAAATAATTATTTTATATATTAATGTTACATTAAACAATGTCCATCAATTTCGTTTCTTTCTGAGTATTAAAATACTTTTGGACGGTAGTGTGTGTACTAACTGTATTGACCATTTTGATGTTTCGTTTCATTACAGAAATATTATTTATTTATAATCTTGAGAAATATTGTTTATTTATATAATATTATTTATATTCTTGCTGTATGTTTTTCAATATACAAAACATTTCAAATACTAAAAAGGTTAATGGCTTTGTAGATGTGGTACTCATAGGACTATTCTTAACTTTAAAGCAATACCATTTAAAATTATTACCATTAAATATAATATTATGAATTTAAATTGACAATCATACATGCGTTGCACCAGGAAAATAAGTCATGGAAGCCAGCCATTTAGCTCATACTTTAAATTCTGCACATACCAAGGGTGTAATATGTAAAGACACTAAGAAAAGAATCTTTGATCAGGCGAATCTCAATCATCTAAAAAATAAATAAAACTAAAACAATCAAATATAAACAATCTTTATTTTCATCATGTTAAAAATCATTAAAAAAAATAGCAACTTCATTTCAGATCGTAAAAAACCGCCAAAAAAAACTCGCGAAGTCACATTTATTGAAAAGATACTATCAAGCACCAGAACAATTTGTAGCGTACAAAAAGATAAGGAAAATGTCGATCTTTGCCCAAGCTGTATGTGGGGACCAAAAGTTGGGTATGTATTTAGAAATTGTAACAGACATATTTCAAAGAAATCAAAAATAAAAGTAGTTGATATTACAATTTTCTACAGTAAAAAAGATCCATTTTACCCATATCTATATATTCTGGGAGTTTTCTATCCAGTAGATTATAGGGAATTTTGATCTGTAAATTTACCAGTAAAACAACAACCTTAACATGTAAACAATTATTATTTTTTTTATTATTGATATTTACGTTAATTTTTATTTTATTATTTGTCCGATGAAGATTTATTTTTTGCAAATTATTTTATAATGTAAAACATGCAAGTAGAAATAATATGGTGCATTCGGGTAACTTCGACAATCTAGTATTTCCAATAAGTAATTAACTTCACTTAATTACCAAATGCAGCAGTATTTCTTGCTTTGGCAACATTAATCTAGTAAGTCCTCAAAGGTGTCTTAAAAACCCCTAAACTAACTTGGCTAACAGAGTTAACCAAATTTAAGTTGCAATAAACATCTAAGTTTTTTGTGCGGAAACCTCGATTAACTGATATTTATAGTGTAACAGTTAACAACAAATTTATTATAAATTTTTACATTGTGTTTTTTATCTGAAATACTGATTTGTTTGGTATGTAAATGTTAGTTCTAATATACATATATATATTAGAACTAACATTTACATACATATATATATATATATATATATATATATATATATATAGAAATACCCGATTTTAAAGTTTTTAAACTATTTTTATGCCATTTTAGATATGATGACGTAGTGTGGCACAAGTTAGGAAGCTGCCCATGGTGGCCGGCCCGAGTCCTGACACCTGGTGGTTTACCTTCATGTCTTTTGAGTAGAACACATTCCCCACATCAATGGCCTCTCAAATATTATGGTGAGAAATGCTAATACAATTTATATTCTTGAACTGTTTAAATGTTTTTGCATAAGACAAGAAAAATAAGTTAAATATAAGAATTAATTTTTTTTTTATTATTATTATTTTGGAGCTATGTGAATAACAAAAAAAAGACACACAAGACTCAATATGATATTAAGATTCCATTTTAAATCAGCATGTTTTTACTGAAAAATAATAAACCTAGAAAAAATATTTAGAGATATTTATTCTAATGTTTGGTAAACATTAATATCCATTTAATCGTTTAAACGGCAAATTGGGTTAAATTACAGGTACATTAAATTATTCATGGGGAGATTCAACTCGTATGTGTTTGTTTTTACCGAAACACACCAGAGCACTGCAGTCTAAAGACGATACTCTTAAACAAGCGGTATTGGATGCTAGCGATGATTATATCTCTGTTTATCTTACATAGGTCAAAGAAATCCTGATAAGATGTTGATAGTAGAATTGGAAAAAATTTAATTGTAGTTAACAATTAAATATTTGCAATTGATTATTTGTTTGTGAAGAAACCATAATTAACTATTAACTAATTGTAAATCAAGGCAACAATTTATATGTAACTGTTCTTTTAATTATTTAAAAGAAACAAAAAAAGACTATAAATTACAAGCAAATGTTCAATTCTTCATATTTAATAGTCAATGCAACAATTAATATGTCCTTTTCATACTTAACAAGAAAAAAAAAAAAAAAACACTACATTAATTAACAGGAATAACCAAGAAATGGTAATAACTATTTAATTATTTTAATTATTTACGAAAATATTTTTTACAGATCATAATTCGGATTTTATATTCCCATACTATTATTTGATTTAAATTGTTTCGTCTTATTCGTTTTCTGATCTCGTAAAGAGCTTTAATTAGGTTTAAGCTTTTTTATTGACACTTGACTTTTCTAAATCGTTGAGCAGCATTTTTAAGTTTATATTTAAACTAATATTTTTTTTTACTATTGAGATGATAATAAAATTATTATTCGAGGAATAGAATACTGGAATCACGTTTTAAATAATTAAATATGGAACCATTATATCTTTTTTTTTTCTAACCTACACTTATACTATATTCTATAATCCATACCTAAGCATAATTTACCTTTTACTGCCGTCGCAATAATAGTCAGGGAGTGAAACATTCTTTATTAATCAATTTTACATACAAAATAATACTTTTTCAACATATAGCGCTAAGCATTCTTTGATGTGACTTCACCTTTGTACTAAGAACATTTAAAAGGTTAAAAGTACGGACAGACACATACGTAGGCACAACAATAATAATATACATATAAATGATCATATCACAAATTCTGTACAAATTTACGTTTATATGTTGTACATATAAAAAAAAAATTAAAAAGATTATCTTTTTTTTAATTTAATTAAATACGTTACGTTTATATTGTCATATAAACGTACATATGTATAACATTTTTTTTGAAAAATCCTATAACAAGTATGGTAGAAAACGCTGATTGTTTTTACATAATTAGTGGTATCTGTTTATTCAATATTATCATTTTATATGGAAAATAGCATTAAATTACAACAACATAGATTTTAATGAAGATGTCTACTTACACTTTTCAAATAAAATAAAGTACAAATAATACATAGTCCATTATAAGTAAGTTCTAAATCCATTCAATCTAATTACAAGGTTAATTCTTGAAACTTACTTAAGTAAAATTACATATTAATTCTAAAAATAAAAATCTGATACACACATAAATGCAATGTCACTTGCCTTATAAATAAAAGCATTTATTCAAATTTTAAATATAAATATCAATGAACATTAGCGATTTAATCTCAAAAAGTGCAGCTATTTAAGTCTCCAATTTCTAATCCATTATGCCTTTTAAGAAACAATAACTTGTTCTTGTTTCTTATAATGTTCCTTCTTCAATTTATTTTACATAATTGAGGTAATATGCCAAAATATTTTTCAAGTCCTGCTTTTATAAAGCTGTAAAGGCAAGGAGTATCTCTGTCTTACAAATTATTACATCGTTATTCACAATTTCAAAATAAAAATATTGCATACTATTCATTATTATTTGCATGTTGCTTATTTATGAACAAAATAAAACTAATATGCTTAATATTTTTTTCACAATTACCCTCCATTATTAGTATCGATATAAATAAAAGGAACCTTTAGTTATTAACTCAAAACAATCGCACATTTTTTGTTAAGTATTTCCAAATGATTTTTCTATTAAATGAACATGTCAGTATTTTTTAATGTGCGTAAATGTTTTGTCAAATTAATTCAGTTTTATTTACGTCGATTCAAAATGAAACTTATTTCATCTTTTTTTTCTCTATATTACCCGTAAGAGCATCGTATTACTACATTAATTAGTAAAATGGAAGTTTAATAGCTTATTTGCTTTGTATTTTAGTCATGTGAAAGAAAATATGTATTTATATTTAAGAAATGCCCACAAACAATTTTTAGTTTGTAAATTTTTTTGTTTGTTGCAATGTCACAGTTAAAATCTGTCCTAGTCATTTATCTTAAAAAAATCTCTTTGTTTTCCAATTAAATATTTTATATTCAAGACAACATAAACATACTATAATAAAAAGTATTCGTAAGTATTCTATTCAATTATTTTGAAGTCAATTTAATAAGTATAATTTATTAACATTAAAATATAATTTGTCACATTTCACTGACTCTTGAAACTTTCACAAAATTATGTACGTAATAACAATAAATAATTGTCAAAGATAGTTAATACGCTTTAATTTCAGAAAAAATATGCAAATCATAAAAAAAAATAGGAGGTATCTCTTATATGAATTAGAGTTCAGCATAGATCAGACAAAAAAATATCAAGGTCCTTAATACTTCAAATATTCAAGTACAAGGCATTGTGGTATAATTGACTTTGTTCAAAACAAAATTAGCTAGTGCAAAACAAAATGAAATTAAAACGTGTTGATTTCACAATTTGGCCTATAAAATATTTAACTACTCCCTTACTGACAACATAAAATACACTTACACACAATAACTTATATGTACAACGAACTCTTCATTCTCCCGGTCCGATCACTAACGCACTTATTGCGAAGAAAATAAACACTAGACCTCCGATTATGGTCACTGAAATTGAGAAAAAAATATTTACTTTAATTCTGTTAATACAACCTTATTACCATAATAGTAGCTCCACACTGGTTCCCGCATAGCAGGCTTAGCAGATAGACCCATATTTTTTTACCTAGTTTTCTGTGTTTAGATGCGAAACCTAACGCCGTGCTTTGTCTTTGTCTACCATAGCGACGAAATTAAAATGATCCATTGCTCTGTGTGAAAATCGAACTTACAACTATCGAGTTTACAGTTGATTGTAATAACTGTAATGTCTGAACATTGTGTTGCCCCACTGTCACTATAATCTCGATGCATTATTTTATCTAGAACTATAAAATTAAAATTCTTGTATAAATAGAAGATATGTCGTTGAATGTGGAAGTATAACGCAAATATTATTAGCACAGGTATAAGGAAAGCAGAATGTTGCCTTGAACGGCATCTGTACTATAAATAAATTTACAGATATTTAGATATACTAATGTAGATATTTAGATATGTATGTTTAATCGATATCAAGGAATTGTATACTACAATTCCAATTTCAAATAAAAATCATACCAAAAAAAAAGCATCATTTTATAATGTTTTTATACATGTGTTATTTATCTATCTTGCAAGTATATACGCACAATAAAACTTATCAATACGTGACTTTGAATATCGATGATATTGTCTATCACACATGGTACCTATATCTTTTGCAATAAATCTTGTTTATCGTTTACTCGTATGTGTTACTTAATCTTGTTAAGTACTAAGATAATCAATTATCACGTTTATTGCATGAATACTGAGTACCAATTTAATGTCCAAACAAGATCAAAACTCAAAGGTTTTTATTCGTATAAAATGACAGCAATTTTCATTGAAATCGTAACCTCCGAAAATACTATATTTGAATAAGAAATTGTCATACAATAAGAATTAAAATACTTTTAATTTTTTACTTTGCGTGTTACTTAAATTATATTTTTATGTAATGCTATAATTCCCTTATCAAGGGTTCAACCTTTCCTTTTTATGTAATGCTATAATTCCCTTATCAAGGGTTCAACCTTTCACAAGTAAACTTAATCGAATTTCGAGCCAAATTATAATTCAGTACAATTTTCTAAAACCAATTTTATATACAAATGTTTTTGGAATTTACCTCATCTCGAACAACAAATTGGAAAATAAGAATTCTGGCAAATGTCATATCACTAGTTTAAAGCAAACCGTTGGCATTATTGTGAAGGTCGATATCCATAAAAATATTATCGGAATCATATAGTTCTGTACTATTAATCATGCATCAACAGTCACTTGTAATGGTCATGAATGTAACAACTATTTCAACTAATATGCTATCAGCGGCACACCTTCAAAGAAATGTTGTATAAATTCTATGTTATGTTAAGTATGTATCGCCTCTTAGAGGCGCGGGTTCGAATCCCGCTACGTTTATTAAGTAGTTTGAAATTATTTCCTATAAATATTTGACTTACAGGATGTTATCTTATTTTTTTTTCTATTTAAGTTCGAATATTATTTCTTGTTACATTAATGATCATTAAAAAAACATTTATTTGTCTACAGTTCAGAATAGCGTCAATTATGTAAAATTAGTGATAAAAAAAATTAGGAAACAATTGCCAACCGCATGTTAACGACCGTCTCTACTAATAAGCATACATACATATTTTGATACTTTTACAACTTGATTTTGTGAATGCGGCTTGTGCGGCGTTGCCGCTTTGAGAGGTGTCTGTTTAGTCATTCTTTCCAAATGGCGTTTTATCATACGATGATAATTTTCATTTTAATATTTATTTTGTTTGAAACCAATACTTTTTCATTTTTTGCAAAATCTCTTTAGTTTTAATTGTATTTTATAGAGTTATTAAAACTGTGCTTTCATTTAATATTGTGATGATACAAATATTGTATATCTTCCATGTACAGACACCGATCAGTTACGACTTTTTTATAAGTATCGATGTGTATTAGTATGTGTATACATAAAATATCTCACCAGTTCTAACGGAAATCTTCTGCGCGATCATTCTGCCACCGATCACAGCCAAGCCGGTACAAAGAGCGTGTCCTAACGACCCACCAAGAACAACTCCCACTGCGTTTTCACGAGTAGCAAGCACTACTGTCGCTAATTGCGATCGATCACCCCATTCCGCTATGAAAGTTAAAGATGCAGCTTGCAAAAGCACTTTTAGCATTGCATTTCTTTTCTTCCTACGATTTTCCGCTTGGCCTTGTTCTAACATGTCCAAAGTTTCTTCTTTATCCTCCTGAAACATTTAAAAACATGGAATAGTTTCTGTTCTAATGATAGTACAGTAAATAACTAATATAAAAATATATGCTTTATATAAAAAAACGTAACATGCAAAACATCGCCAACGACAAGGAAGCCAGCCATTCAAGGTCAAAATTTACGCAGATTCCAAAAATAATATTCGCCGAAAAAATTGTTGTGGGATGTTGCTGTTTGCGTTGCCAGTATTTTCTATTTACGTAGGTAATAACTAAAAGAGATATTTATAACATAAAAAATGGTTTTTGAATGCACAGTTCGTTACTGGATGATTATCTACTCTATAATCTTGTATGCCTATATCTAAACTAAAACAGAGGCGACAGCTAAATTAAATAATATATTACTAATATTTTGTAATAGTTGTTTATTATTTACTAAATAAAAATGAGGCAACAATAAATAAATACGATAAATACGAATCATATAAAATAAGCCAGCAAAAGTTTGATCAGAACGGAATACATAAATTTTTACATGTTAAATATACAACAGTTCAGAAATAATCGTACAATTTGTGGACAAACTTGAAAACCAAACAATAACATGATTCAAATGCTGAATTCCTTTGCAATAATTAAAATAAGCTCGAAATGCGGGTAATGTGATCGGTGCATAACCTAAAAAAGCTAAGCTAAAAGAAAACAACTATTGTGTCATTCGTACTGCCAGGCATAATGACGTAATATCACCCTCAACGGATCGGGTTGCGTAGAGGGGCCCGCTTGGGGCTCCTCGTTAGGCGAGGGTGTCGGAGGGCTACTGCGGACTTCTACTTCGGGTGTTCGAGTAGACCTTGGGCTTTGTGAGCGTTCAGACGTGGAACCCCCTTCAGGCGACCTTGGGCGCTCTTTTGGGGAGCCCTGTGTAACGTTAACGGCTTCATTCTCATTTAACCTTTTAGCTGACCTACCACATTAGAAAAGTATAGCTTATTTTTATTGCCTTTAACTGAATTCCAGAAATTTAAAATATAATGTGTGACGTTAGAAGCATTTGTCAATAAGCAGCGGTAGCTAAAAGGTCAGTAAAAACTCTGAAAGTTTCTGATATTGAAATTTCTCCTTGTTTTTCATTTAGTGTAAAGTTTAAATGATCATTGAACATCATAATTCTTAAGGTTACTACAATAAAGGAATTCAACATTTGCTTTATATTTAAGTCAATAATTTATTCATATGTAAGATATGAATAAATCTTTTAAAAATAAATTAATTAAAATCTTTTAAAAATAAATTAATTAACTTAAAGTATACTATCTCTTTGGTCTCATTTGTCATATATTTTTAATCGTCGACATGAGATTAGATAAAATAATAAACGTTCTATTTTAATCTTTTTGATTGGCACCGTCTTTAGTACGACTTAATGCGATATGTTGAATGGATATTTTAGATATCACATTTACTTACATATCACTGATTTAAATTTATAATCTAAAAAAAAATTATACTATTGACGTAAGTAAAACTAAACACACAACAAACTTGATATCAATTTTAAAAAAGCAAAAGGAATAAAGACTTTAATATTCCAAGAATAAACAGGCCAAAAAATAAAATAAATTAAACAATTTACCTGATCTTCTCTTCTCTTAAGTTCACTTTGTACTTCTTCTAATTCTTCTTGGCCTTCATTCGGATCCATTTTCCACCCGTCCCTTAACATTTTCAAACCAAATATGGCGAATAGTGCTGCACTAACATAATGTATGTATACTCTTGGTATGACCGTGGCTATCCATCCGAAAGCTGCTGAAAGGATTGTCATAAAAACTAAGGCAGATATGGCTCCAGCAAACACAATAATTCGGGGATGTTTCATTGCCATTATAGCAGCAATGAAAAAAGTCTTATCTCCCAATTCGGAGACTATCACTACGGATATGGATGCAAGGAAACCTTGCCAGAAACTGCCCTGCACCGCCGCCTTCTGAAATAAACGAAAATATTTTTTTATATAAAATGTTTCATTTAGCATATAATATTGGTTTGGTAATCTTTTCTATCTTTGGCTTGAAAAAACAAAATTTTTTCGTGCCACAAAGATAATATGTGTTATGATCAATTTTACTTTACGTGGCATCAATTTTTATTACATTTGTAATTAGTTTTTTTTTTAAACAATAATATTATTATATAAAAAAATATAAAAGGCTCAGGACAGAAGATTCACACGAATAAATAGAGTTAGATTATTTAATATTTTAAAAAGATCATTCAGATTTACAAAACAAAAACACCGCATTGCTCTCATTAAAATCCCATTATGATGATATTACGTAACAGAGTAAATTGTTCAATTATGTTATGAGATAAAATTGCGTAAAATAATAAATATATGTATACAAACAGAACTTGTTAACTACATTTACCTAAATATCAACTAAATATATATATATACACACACGTGACGAAACTCAACCCACTCAGCTCAGCTACCACAATCTTAGTGTTTACAGTCAAATGCTGTCTCACAGGGCCAGGGTAGCGTATGAATAAACACTTCCAATTTAATTATTCGAACAGCCAAATATCTATCGTTATTTCAATAACCACCAATTCATCTCACTCATTTCCAGTCAATATTATTATATTATATTTTCAAAATTTTTATTTGTCGTAATGCTTCATATTTTTTAAATAAGAGTCTCTTAGCACTCCATGAGTTGGCCATGCGTACCAATCTTCGTTGCAAAGAGACGAACTTGTGTCTCAAGCGTAGGCTTATAGTCGCTTTAAAATATGTATTAACGCTTCCACACTTTTAAGTTCCTACCAAATCCTAAATGATTTTACTACCTTTAAGGTATGTTAAATTAACGTTTTGTTATGTTTTTAGAAAAGAACGTAAATAACATCAATATTGTAGATAATGTAAAACTGGACACAATGGTGGTTTTTAACTTACTCTACGTATTGTAAAATTGTGAGAAACAAAAAAAAGTCAATTGCTTATTAATAATATTCGGTTTTTGTTATTTAAGTGTGTGAATAAATCAAATTAACTCCCAAATCAATTTGCAGTATGGCTTCTACAATATAATTCTAGTCGACATAATGAATATTTTTCTCAAGGATTTTCGACTCGTTCTAATATTATACTCGATACGTCATTCGAGCAATGACACCTTGAGGCATTTTTTTATAGTCTCTATATTTTTTTAAAACCCTAATACTAAATTTATTCTCAAAACTATAAATATATCAATTTAACAAATAACGTTTTCGATTTATATGCTGTATTTATAATATTAGAGTTGTAATTAATTAGAGACTAAATCTTTCGCGGTTATAAAAATTTAAAAAATCAGCTTCACTTTGTATCCCGCACACAGCAGCTGAAACCTAGTGTTAAGACACTCCATTCCTCATTTTCCACCGAATTCTGGAGGAATTGCATGTTGAGTGGCGGAACTCAACTTGCTTCGACACCAGAGCGAAGAAATAAAAATATTAATCTAAATAAATATTTCATTTCTTCAAGTCCCCACTCGATAAAACCCACAACCAGTCGCATTTACAGTCACACACTTGTGCCGACTGGCCTCTAAAAATTAAAAGATGTTTAAATTTACATCTAACCTTATTTTTTCACATATTTACATAACATATAAAATATGAATAATTTAAGAAGACTATAATAATATGATAAAAAATTATCTTTATGAAACGTACTTACATATATATGGATGTGTATATGTAAGTAGTTGATACAAAGAAGTGTGATGATATTGTGTCAAACCTGGCTGGCTATTTGCTTTGTTAAAATCCAATGTTAATAAACAAAGATATTGTTTGTTTTATATTATTTTATTAAAATTTATAAAAAATATATGTCGCTGTACAAAAAGAGAGTTTTAAAGACATTTGGTAATAGCCATGTAATGTTGCTTTTATAATATATATTCTGTATTTAGCTATTGATTTGCCGCTACTTCAATCTGGTCTAAAATGTGACTGTTCTGTGAAAAAAAAAATTTTTTTTCTTTCTTTGTAAGCGCCGATTTCATTCATATGTATTATATTATACATTTATTAAAAGTTCAACTATACATATGCAGTAGGTATGATTAAACAACTTGCTCTTCGCCAGATAAGTGATACTGGTTTTGCATGTTGTAATGAGCACAGCTATGAATATATTTAGATTTTGTTAGTTTTGAACCAAAATGTTTTGACCAATTAACTAAACGGTATGCTTATCAATAGTATTATTTTTGTACATTTTTTTTGTACGTTCTAAATATGTACACTTTCTATTTATTAAAGAACAAACGTAGTAGAATTTAATTTTACATGAAGAACTTTACGATCCGTATTGGATGTATGTTGTGGTATTTTACGTGTAACTATGGTAATAATCGCAGTTCAATAGTACGAAAATTCAATACAACACAAACACGTGGGTCAGCTACTTTCATCGTCAAAAGAAAGTATAGCTATCTTTATCTTAGCTATTGTTAGAAAATATATTAACATTTAAATATTAATTACTACACTATCACGAAACAAGACTTCTCACGGTCATTGGACCAATGTCATCCTGCATCCTAATATCATATTTAAAAGGCTAGCCTAAAATCTTCAATAAGATACGTTCACAAACCATAAAAATATTTATGGGAAACGTGGCGTTCACCAAATAAAAATTCCACTTGGACTATTTAACTTCATCCTAATATTTGACTTCAAGCTTCACGCTTTATTTTGTACATAGCAGGGTAGGGCACAGGGTATCTAGTGTCATTTTATTTATTTTATCACACTTCGTTCTCCACTTTCTAGTAAGAGTAATATTCTTTAAATTGAAAATTGTTCAAAGGCAGGTCTGGGGTACTCTTTTCTTATATAGTAATATTCATTGTAACACAAAAAAATTAACTGGGTTCCCCCATTCGATTCATTACTCTTTATTTATTTTATTTTCTCCGTTTTGGAATAAAAAGCATGGCATTGAGTTTAACTTAACTTAACTTAACTTCACGCTTTATCCCTAGCGGGGTAGTCAGAGA
>DWAO01001662.1:0-18129 GCA_018230605.1 Heliconius congener
ACTAGGTTCCCTCTGCCTACCCTGCTGTATGCGGGATACAGCGTGAAGCTGATTCAATATTGCATAAACATATAAAGAAAACAGGAAATTATAATTGTCGTTTTTTATCTTAATACGTCTAGATATTGTTTTATGAATTAGCCACCTAGTATAGTGTAGTCGCTGATAGTAAAAATAAATGTTGTTAGTTTTATTCAATGTTTTTGTAAACAATGTTCGGACGTTCATACAGATTAGTCATCTCGTCTTCAAGTGCATACCCACATTGGTATCTTAAATTATGAAGATTTAAATGAATCGACATTATTGTTTGGAAATATTTTTAAACATAAACAAATGTTGAGTCTGTCTGGCTCAGCACGGCACAAGCGTGTGACTGTAAAAGGTAGGGTTGTGGGTTCGATTACCACTCGGGGAAATGGATTATTCTATCACAATTCTACTTTCTTCGCTCTGGTACTAAGGCAAAACGCGGATATGAGTTTCGCCACTCAACACACAATTCAAAAAATCGACGGAATATTGGGAACGGAGTCTTAATACTAGGTTACCTTTGCCTACATGGGTGATAACGCGTAAGACTAAAAAAAACAAAACAAATATAAAAACTTTATTACAGTTTATTACAGTTTATTTTGAGCTTATCTCAAAGACAAGAATTGTAAAATATATAATCTTTTAAATGATTAATAGCTGTTACAGATTTATCTTATGAGATTTTTCCATACACCAGCTGAGATGACTGATCAAAGAAGCATTCAATATTTATGTTATACGACACTGCTGTGCACTATTTTAGGCTGGCCAGCCAGGAGGCGTGTCTCCGGTATTTATAAATCTCCGGGCTGACTCATGTGGCCGTCTGTAAACTACTTCTTGTCCCATATCCTCCATTCTGATGGTATTACTCATAGCGAGCGAACCCGGAATCGTACTTTCTCTAAATTTAAATTATATTATATGCGCAAGGGTGCGAGTGTGTGAATGGAAACGCGACTGGTTGTGGGTTTGATCGTCACTCGAGGAAATGAAATATTTATTTAAATTTATATTTTCATTTCTTTTTCGTTCTTCTCTCGTTCTGGTGTCGAGGCAAAGCGCGGCGTTGAGCTCCGCCACTCAACACACAATGGCTCGAGGCATTCCTCTGCCTACGCTTATAAAAAAATGAAAATATTAAAATTAACAAATAATAATCAACGTTCACAAAATAATCTGGTAATGAATTATAATTATAAAATATCATATCAAGGTTGATTTGTGTGTGTCTTGTAGCTACATCTATATACATAATTTTCGCAAGAATATTTTACAACGGAACTGATTAAGCATGTCACGCGTTACCAACATCTTATCAAATTTAAATGTTCCATCGTATGTTTCTTGTATACCTTATATTTGATGAAATTTTTCATTATTTGTAAGTTTTTCTTAGTTTCTATTTATTTTATATACGGAATACGGACGGATATACGGAAGTGTCTTAACGTTAGGTTCCCAGGTTCTCTCTATCGACCCTGCTACGTACAGCGTACTATGTCAAGCTAAAAAAAATATATAAAAATATTATTGTTTTTCCAATGAAAGTGAAAGTTTTAAAAACCTTAACGCAAAGCAAATCCAATTACAACACATACAAAACCTTGGTTCGCTTAAACTAACCATGTTGCGTGTACAGGAAGTTAATTATTAGTATTATATGTAGCCGTCGAGGAAGTGAGCTGTAGCTTACTTCCCATTATTCGATACGATTGATGAATGGCCAGAAGTGAACATGTGTGCTTGAACAGATTCAATCCCTTTCAAATCACCCCCTTTGGCTCAATAGGTACCTTGATTGAATTGATATGAATTGATAAATAAAACGAAAATAAAACAACTTCACGCTGTATCCGCATGTAGGAATGTAGGATAGTGTTAGGACACTCCGTTCCCAACTTTCTGTCTAGTTTTTCCGGGCATTGTCTGTTGAGAAACGGGTTTCAACGCCGGGTTTTTGCTTTGGTGTCAAAGCGAAGAAATAAAAATATTAATAAATAATAATGAATTCTCCGAGTGCGGATCGAATCCATAAATGTCAAGTTAAAGTCACACCCTTGTGGTTCTGCGCCACTACGGCCTAAAACAAAAAGTATAGTGTGTAATATGCATTGCTCCACTCCGTTTCGTATATATCTAAATTATACATGTATATGTATTTGGTATCAATAAGATACACTATCAGTTTATCTTTAGATAAACAACTTGAAGTAGGGAATGAGTCAATGTTATTATTATAGTTCGGTAGTAATTGGTGGATATTAATATATATTTTTATATGATAATGAAACACCGCCGTTATTTTTTTTCGTCTTTGCTAAGATACTCCGCTCGCCACTTTTGCGCCCAATTCTAGAGACAATACGTATTGTTACACCAGAGCGAATAAATGAAATTATGAAATAATTTATTTCCTCAAGCGGGAATCGAACCCACAACCTGTAGCGTTTACAGTAACACGCTTGTTCCCCTGAGATAAAAGTTAAATTTATTGTGAATAAGTAATGCTTTTTAACCGAAACTAATTAAGCGCCGAAACAAAATATGCAAATTACGAACAAAATCTCGTAGACATCGCAAATCAAAACGAGGGTTGCGCGGCCGATGTTTAATTATGTAAATAAATTTTCATGCGTATGAAGGAATCGTCAAACAATGCGCCAGATGAGGACAGCCCTAGCCCAGGCTCATTGGAGAAGTTTGCATAAAGAACAGGCCTGGAGCTAGCTTCGAAATCAGCTTGTTTGTTTTTTCGAATCACCCTTGCTATGTACTGTTGAAAGTCTTTTATTTTATGTAAGATAATGTTTTTGCTAACTCTGACCATATATATTTAAGACAATAACAGCTGCTTGAGGTTGGAATATAGACTTCATGCCGTTGCGTTTGTATAAAATATGAGGTCAAAAAGACCTCAACAACAACAAACGTTTTCAAAATTAGGTCCACTCATGAACGTGTTAAAGTACATTTTCGTAAGCCAAAGTTGTATAAAATTATATTTTTTATGAGAAATTACGTAAACGAGTAATGTAAATATATTATCTACATCCTTCATTGTATTCCCTCGTATTTAGATAAAGATATCTCGAGATTGAATGCTGTTAAATCCTAAATTCACCCTTAATGAGAGCTTAGTACCCTTCGTATCCGCAGGCGCGGAAGTGGGAACTCATCATCAGGTCTAATACCGTGAACAACCTTTACCTTATTAAGTAAAGCTGATATAATCATATACGCAACACGTAGGTACTATGAATATGAAGCTTTTTTTCCATGAAAATAACAATTTTAAGACAAGAAATAATATTCTTTTATTATTTTACATGAGAGAGAGATTTTCATTTCCTCGCTCTGGTAAGGAGGCATCACAGTGTTGAGCTCAAACACTCAACAGCAATGCCTCCAGAATTTGGCGTAAAATGGGAAACGGAGGTGTTTTAATCAGCAACGAGTGTTAAAACAAAATTCCCAAGTTCCCTATCCTGCTATATGCGAGATAAAACGTGAAGCTAAATGAGAAAGCACATAATAAATATAACGTGTCTAATTACAATGAACAAGTGTAAAACTGGACTAAATTTGACAGGCGATTTAAATGTTATCACCTCGTAGTATCGTCAATTTCTGTATAATATCTCATAATATTCTTTATCCTCCCTCGCATAAACACAAACGGTCCAGGGTAACGACACCCCGTCGAGGGGAAAGAACGCCTAACCGACCGTTACGGCCGCCGGATATGTGACCGCTGCATTTTATTACCACTTTACTCTGCCACATAATCGGCCTTCATGATGTAGGGCTTCTTTCCAACTAATAGTCACTTGGTATGCGTTGGGCCTTGTTCTTGTACATGCGTACTGTACCGTGTGCTGGTTTAGCTTTCACTTTTTTTTATTATTTTTAAGCTTAGATGTTTAGTTTTGGATAATAATTTGATTTATTTAAATTGAATGAAGAAAGATTGTTTGACCATGGAAAATGGTCATAAATTTTGTAATTAAAGATCATATATATAGTTAAGAAACCAACCAAGCTCAAATTACATATTAACGTGTAAATATATATTTTGTTACAGGTTGAGTTTATTGAAGCATATTGCACTCCACGCGACACAGCACGCCGCTCACCACAGCGCAGCCGCCGATCACGGGAGCCGCGACGCTCGCCAGACACATCTAGATGGCGATACGATTCCCGTCGACACAACTACGACGTTGACTCCCGTCGGCCGTACGAGTACGAGTCGAGGAGGTATTTCGGTAGAGAATACGACGCAGACTCCGGGAGACGACCAGCTTTCGACGCGGAGTCGGCACGGCGAAGGGCTGATTACGAGTCAGCTAGACGGACGGACTTTGATTTGTCCGCACCTGAAGTATCCAGGCGAAGTCCGGACAGTGCACCTGAGGGTTCAGCTGATTCCCCACCAGAACCAGCGCCGTCAGCTCCGTTGAGGCAAGAACGACAATCCCGGCACAGGAGCCAACCATATTACGAATCTGGTGAGTAGTAAATTATATTTTTATTAACTAGATATTTAAGTATGTGTGAAAAAGATAAAGCAATTACTACATTAAGATAAGGGCATTAGGCATATTTTTGTTTTAATTTTAACGTTTTTTCTGATTTTCAATTAATAAATTATCTCAAACTTAAAACACAGTCTAGCCAATGTCAATACAAAATGCCCAAACCCAATAAAGGTTTACTTCACCATAATATAGCGAAACATTTTAATTTTCCAGTCAAAGCTAGTCATTAAAAATGTTATCACTTCCATATTTACTTAGTCTTATGCATGAGTGCGATGTTCAAGCTCGTCTCCAAAGAATGTACAAAGCCTCCTCTCCTACAACAATCGCGGTCGAGACTTGTATTGTGGACGGCATTGTTCCCGCGGCGGTATCTAGTCCTATCCGGTCGTAATGAAAAGAAAAAACTAACACTGTACCTCGTTACACACATTCTTGGGGTAGGTTAATTAACTCGTTCAAATTTTGTTGTATTTTAAAAGTAAACCATGTCAGAATAGCTTTCAACTCCTAACGTCCAGAATTGGCTTGAATGAAATTTGTGGATCATAGTAATAGATAGATAATAATAGATTTTACTACTATTAATAATTTTGTTTTATTAATATTTTGTACATTTTATATTTAATTAAGCGTAATGAGGAAAGCCGCAGTATATTTACAATCAGGCTCGAGGTAATAAAAGCTAGGCACTAGGCATCGGCAACAATGGCAACTTTTAATCAGCCCTTTTTGTGCTAGTTCGTCCGTCTAGACTGGAAAAAATGTCCCGACGTAATAATAAACAGAGGCTTGTGATTGCAATGTCGCTTATCTACTGAAAAATAGTTATTATCCTAATTAATACGGAGGCCAGCTGTGGCGCAGGTTCAAGCGTGTTACTGTAAACAAGACGGGTTGTGGGTTATATTCCCACTCGTTCCACGGACAATGGGGAACGAAGTGTATTAACACTAGGTACAGTGTGCGGGATACAGCGTAAATCTAAAAAAAATATTATTCGAAGTTAATGAAAAAAATAATAATTGTCTATATAGATAACTGTTATAAATAGAATCCATTGCGTGTGATAGGTGCATAATATTTTTTGACCTACGTTTAAAATGTTGCGTGACGATAAGTATTTCTAGCAATAGTGACTCAACGGCAAGGCAATACGCCTAATAGCTACAACGAGCAGATTGTAAAATAATTTTAATTCTAAACCGTCACCTTTACCATTAGGTTACTTTAAACGTTCTAAAACGACATTTAACACGTTAATCGCAGCAATTTAACAAATTTCGACTTGTGAGGGCTCATGTCCATCCACGCGGAAAAGCAATTACCTCACCTAATGATGTCACTTTACAACACTCAGTGTAATGGACAATTTGCACTTTTAGTATTTGGGTATCTATCGTTACAACTAAGAGGTCCATCTCAGACAACTGTTGCTGTAATTTTCTAACTCCATTATAAAGATGTATTTAAGGATGCAAGTGAATATTTGCCGCAACTTGAGGCTTTAAATCCAGACTTTTTTGTGTTCAACATGCATTCAGTTCAGAGGGACTGCCTTTGTTGCGCGAACCAAGGAATTCTCATTAGGCTATTTCTACGTGCCTTTGAAATAACGTTAACATCGTATGCACGAGTTAAAGGGGATTTATTGCATTAATTAACCTTAGCGTGGTAAGGGCACTTCGGTTAAACAGAACATGTAAAGCATAGAAACTTCAAACATGTGTATACTTCAATAAACAATTACATTTAAAAATAAAAAAATAAACGATTTTATCGGTAAACGAAAAAACGCGTTGATCCATAAATTGGTAATACAAATGTTGTCTTGGCAAAATTATGTATAGTTATTCCTCAAGAAAACTTTTAAA
This sequence comes from Heliconius congener, assembly GCA_018230605.1. Taxonomy (NCBI): domain Eukaryota; kingdom Metazoa; phylum Arthropoda; class Insecta; order Lepidoptera; family Nymphalidae; genus Heliconius; species Heliconius congener. The sequence continues at coordinate 6,452 of DWAO01001662.1, forward strand.
GAAATTAAATTCGTTGAAAGTTTAAGAAGCATCTTAACTCAAAAAACATCAACAAGATTTACCCAGGTTTTTATAATAAAAGGGGAACATTTCGCCATTCTTTATGATCGACTAAATTCTTGAATCGTGAAAGTACAATTCCGGACGCTCATTTAAACGACGCCACTTGAGACTAACTGCGGCCTCAGACTTATGGAACGTTTGCGAACCCGTTTCAAGCTTGTTACCTTCATTTTATCTCTTAAATATATTCTAATTTTATAGTGACTGAAATAGTTTATCCATATTTTTATTATTATTTATCATAATTTTTTCAAACATTTATTTTTGTTTTAGAATCAAGTTCGGAGGATAGATCATCATCAAGTGAAGGGGAAGAAGAAGAATTTGGAGAATTCGATCCATTTGCAACAGCGCCGTCCTTGCATTCGCCTGACAGCGGTCGCTCCGACCCACGCTACGCAAACGCCCCACGTAGAAATCCAAGTCCATATTATTACGGTGATTTGTTCAAAACTGCTGCTCCACCACCAGCAGCACCCACAATTTCTTCTACCTCGTCACGTGGGCCCAGATATAGAAAATCGGCAAGTCTCGACGCTCCACACGTCGCGCAAAGACCGAATCTGCCTAAAAGATTTTCAGTGGCAGAAGATGGTTTTCGTGAGCTAGAGCGATCCTCATCATCGTCCGGGGAGAGTGCGTGGATGCCGCCAAGGCGTCGTGGGCGCGACGCAGCCGGCTGCGCGTGCGCCGCGCCCGAAGATGTAGAGGAGCATACTTCTCGTAGCGTGTTTTACGTGCCAGCGCCATTGCCACGCTGGCCACAAGAAATGACCACGCGACAGATATATGAGACAGCCTTTGACTGTAAAATAGCCCGTTCTGATGATGACTTGGATGACTTTGATCGTGTCAGTAATCATCCGGCTCTGTTACAAGCTGAGGAACGCAAGGTTATTTCATCTGCATCATCCGCATTTGAAGCCGTTGAGCGAAGCGAACCAGATTTTAAAGGTCGCCGTAAGGTGACCATGAAAACAGACAGCGTTCGACGCTCAAAGATTCCTACAATCCGTCAAAAGAGAGAAAATGAGAGTAATGCTTCAGCATTATCAGAAGAATTGGAAAAAGTACATATTGAAGAGGAAGACCGAACATCGACGTCACAACTACCGTTGCGTGGATATACGCCTTCCCCGCCATCAACCGCGCCATTACCGACAAAATTTCAACAGAAAGATGGGTCGGCGATGAATAGTATAAAAAGTGCCCCAAACTTGCCACAAACTCAACCGGCACATCCTCGTCTAAAAGACTTAAGATTACCCGTGAAATCTCTTCGTGCGCGGGATACTCCGACTAGTAGCGATGCAAGCATGACAGATGTCAAAGCTTCAGTATCAACTGAACTAGATGTCGGTCAACGCTTAAGAGATTCCAGTCGTGAATCTCGCGATGGTGATGATGAAAGAGCTCAATCTAAAGACGGTATTTTTTTAGAGATTAAGGGTCGACCCACTTCCGATTCTGACACACCCGAAATGAATCGGTACAAGGGGCCAAAGGGGGTCGGCCCTATAATGGAATTCAAAGGAAGGCCTGGCGTTGCCCGCCCGCGTCGAAAATATTCGAGCACAGAAAGCATGGCGACTAGCAGTAGTGGTGGTAGTATGGAATCCCTTCGGAGCAGCAATAGTGAAGGGGATCGTAGCAGTAGCAGTTCTGAAAGTCGTCATTCTTCGTCGTTAAGTTCACATAGCTCGGATTCAGGAAACGTCCCTTTCATTAAATCTCATCATATGCAACTATCGGGGTTTGGACACCACACGACTAAGTTGCACATTTTAAGCCCTATATCAGACAAATCTTCTCAAGAACCAGCATCAGAGACGTCCGACAACAATAAAAACAATAATTCACAAAAAGTATCTCCTGAAGATGCTGAAACGGGAAATACAACATTGCAAACTACTGTAGAAATTTTACCTAAACCCAAAAGGCGAGCTTTACAAAATAGAAATTTATTGAATCTTACATTTAGACATTCAACTCCTGGGGATACGGAAATACAGGGATCTGACAGCGGTATATCCATTCACTCTAGAGAGGGAGTGGATTCACGTAATGCTTTCATTAATTTCAAGAACAGTAACACTGAGGAGGAACGCAAAGACGATGCTGTAGATCTTTCGGATCTTCCTTTTGATATGCCAAAGTTGCGGAGGCGTCGTGCTGAAGCCGAAGTTGACTTACGTACTTTGCCATTTGACATGCCTAAATTGCGACGAAAATTGCGCGGACAGTCACTGCAATTGAATAGTGACTCCGGAGAAGCCATGTCTAACGCTTCCTCAAGCCAAAGCGTTCAAGATTTAAATCAAGGTGAGTTATATATTTTTATTGTCTTTCTTAAGATGAGGAACCAAAATCTATTTATAAACGCAAAAGGAATGTGAATGAATATAATACACTGTATTATGGTTAACCATTTTCGTATATCAAAAATTCTACACCACATTTCCCTTATAAATCAAAATCCACTTCCTCTCCAATCGAATTACGCCGGAGTCTATTATGTCAAAAGGTTTTTACATGTCAATTGTGCAACAAAGAAATCCGTAGAGGGTCTGTCTTGTTCCATCTTCGACTATCGTTTGTAACTCGGAGTGACTTGTATGAAATTATGTCGATTAAGACATATGACTCTAGATCGTTGTGCCCTCTTTATATTTAATTTTCTTGAGTGCTTTTTGTGGGAAATTTACTTTCTTACAATATAGACTGGGCAATTTGTAAACGTACATGTGAGTTAAGAATAGATCAGTAGCGAATTGACATTAAATAATCTTTGACATATCATACAGTTTTTGGCACCATGACTCAGTATTTTATTCGGTCAATAAAATACTGAGTAGAGATAATACGAGTTTCAGATAATAATTATGTTGAATAATTGTTTATATAATATAAAAAAATAGGTTTTGACTATTTTGTTAATTACTGACGTCGATCGTGGCGCATGAGACCAAGTTTGTGACTGGTAGGTTCGATTAATATTTGAGGAGTGGGAAACTGAAGAGAGAACTTTCTTTATGAGAACGGAGTGTCTTAACACTAGTTTCCAACTCTATGTACGGAATACAAAGTGAAGCTCGCTCTGGTAACGAGGCAAATCGCTGCTTTGGGCCGCAACACAACACGCAATGTGAAAAGTGGCGAATAGAATTGTGTTATTATTTACAAATTATATATTTTTTTCTTAATTAAGGCCATTTAAATTTGATATTTATAAAAAATATATTTTATAAATCATCTTTTGCAGGTAAGAAACATCGTGAGAAATTGACGTTGAACTTCGACAGCGGTGCTGGCACTGGGAGCTCTAAGGGATTGCATTTGAATCTGGGACCCATTGCTCCGCCACGGGATCTGGTTGACGCCACTCTTCCACTAGACCGACAAGGGTAAGAATATACGTCTATAAATAATACTTTACATTTATAAGTACTGAATCCTAAAGTCGTTTTTTTATCTTGATTAATCTTAATTTTGTTAGATACGGTATTAACGATAGATACGCAAATTGAATATTAATCATAGGTAAGACAAATAAGGAATGTCGTAAGAAAATTCTTTAAATATATTTAATTACTTTTGTTAAGAATAGATTTAGGAAAAGTATTTTAATATTTATGTAGTGTAACTTTAAACAAAAACTTGATAACATATTTTTAATGTGTTTAAACTGTTATTCTACAGTTAGTTGGTTAAATACTTATTTATAAAACGTATAAACGTAGTTGTCAGAAGGCTTGGACGGTTCCAAAAATGCGTGGGTTCAAATCCCGCTACTTTCAATTTTTTATACGTATTTCTGAATAAGTAACTTTATTATTTATTATCTGTGATATTTATTTGATAAAATTGTATTTTTAGGTGGTATCACGGAACGTTATCGCGTTTGGAAGCTGAGAGTTTACTTAGAGACGCGGACGAGGGCGCTTTCCTTGTAAGGAACAGCGAATCCGCTAAACACGACTACTCGCTTAGTTTGAAGTAAGTATTTTTTTTACTTAGCAATTGTATATTTTTAACTTTATTTATTTATACAATACAATTAATTATGTTTTATTAGAATTTCACAATATATTATGTAAATTATAAGGAAATATAAATAATTATATTGAAACTTATATAGTAAATAATCTTTGTCCATATTAAAAAATGATTTTTTTTTCTTTCTAGGTCTACCCGTGGGTTTATGCATATGCGTATATGTCGAGGTACAGATGGGTACACATTGGGTGGTGCTGCCACCGCCTTCCCCACAGTACCAGCTTTAATGCGACACTATGTTACAGCCCAGCGACTACCTGTTAGAGGCGCTGAACATATGGCCTTATCCACACCTTTACCCGCTGTCATGCTTTGAATAACAAATTTTATAGGAATTTATGAGAAATTCCTTTTGGTTTTCGAGTATTTTATTTTGTGGGTAATACCATATATGGTCAAAAGGCCAGAAAATGAGGAAACATTGATTTCGCATTTTATTTTGGCGATGACTTACCGATGCAGTGTACCGGAAAGTATAAGAAGTTTCTTAATACGTGTCTTTTGTAATTTTGCATTTAGATTATGAGTTGAAACTCAAATGGACAGACGTTGAAACTTGTATATAAGACGCCTAACTTTGAGTTTCGTGTCAATAACATTTAAACATAAATATAGCAGTTATTTATTGTATGTGTATAGTTTTAGTAAACCAGTGAATAATACCAAAGAACTAGTATAGGTAGCTATACGCTATGGGGAGTCGAAAGTTCTCCTCCCGGAGTGTAATATTGCTCTATGAGGAACTCCTTTTATTATTAAAATGCTCTAAGCGAAAGCTTCTTTATCGCTTAAATTCAAAAAAGCAAAAAAAAACTGAATAAAATCGCCAAATGTCTGTATTATCCATAAACACAGTAATCATACAATTGATATTAATTTTAATAATAAGTGATCGTTTACTCTGATTTTTATGCTAGTCCCAATATCGCAGTAACATTAATAATATATATATTTTTTTCATATATTTATTACTTATTATGATTATTGAGTTCCACAATAATATTAGCATTAATCATTTGTGTATCGATGTAGTTTTGTTTACATTTACTCATCGTATCATAACAAATTAGTTATTTAAATAAATATAATGTATTTAACGTGACGCAAACGATATCGATAAACTGTAAGTGTCGGTCACACGACGTCAAATAATTTAAAAGGTCAAGCAAAAAATATAAACTTTTAATAATTTAATTATTGTATATCATATTAGTTATCAATGCAGCTATATGTAAAAAGGCCTAAAAAATAGCTTAACTTAAATTATGTTTTTTTTTATTTAGTTACGCTTTGAAGCTTATGTATATGTCAATATAATGGTCCAAACGAGGTCAAATATACTAAAATGACTTTCATTAAATAAAACTTGTACATTGTGATAATATTTAATCACAAATATAACATTATGAATCTTATATTTTGTCACGAAAGGTTCATATTTCTTTATCAATCACTCTGTGACTCATCAGCTATAAAGTCACGAAAATCGTATCGATTTAAATAGAAACTGGTACACGAAACGCGGTACACCTACGGTTTTAAGCGAGTATTTATTATCTACAGTATGTTATTGTAATATTATATTAAGCATCGAATCATTCGCACTTAGAATACAATAGTTTTTCATAAATTTGAGCTTAGATTAAGTACAGAGTACAATCACATTTTGTAATACAAATAGTTCTTTAATAGTCCGTGTTACGTTACTTAAGGCGCATAGGAAGTATTCGTTAGAATAGATACCATTTTGATACGGCTTTCATACTATTTATATAAAACTTAGCGTTTCAATCTTATCATAGTCAAACCTGGACACGTCATTAAATTACGAGCATAGACAAATGATGCACATGTTAATTAAAATTCACATTGACTTATTTATATTTTTTGTTATATTAGATTTAAGTAGTTCTTAAAGTGTTTATGGGCCCCTGGTATTTATAATCTGTAGCTAAGTTTGCACTTTCGAACTGTCACTGTCACTTCGTTTTCATTGTAATTTTGGCGGGAATAACAATAGTTAATGTGACTTAAATCGATGATTAATAAGATAATAGTTTTTATGTTTAATAATTGTTATGTTGATTTGCTATGATTAAATGACCGCCCAACATAGATTTTACGGATTTACGGCATTTGAATGGAAGTGACAGCGGAGTAAGGTGTCAGCTATTATTTCTTATAGTTATTTCTGTGATTTAGTTTGATATGATAAAACGCCAAAAAAATTAGTGTGTAATTGTAAAATCTTATGTGGAATAACGCTTTGTTGACACATTTTAGTTATAACTAGATGTACAATACTTAATATTAATTATTTAAATTTATATTAAAATGCAAACAAATAAAAGAAAATAAAAGAAGACCAAAATAAGCCGTTAATTTTGTATGTCTATTTGTAAACTAAGTGTCAATATTGCAACGTGATCTCATATTCTTCCCTGGATGCTTCAGTTACCTTAGACTTAATTTCGATTAATTTGTACCTGATTTTGATAACTAACTAACTATGTTTGAGACTTAAAATTACGTTTTAACAGATTTATTTTGTTACTGTATGTAGGCAGTAGTAAATAAATGTAGTTGTGTATGGAACGAGCGAATTTCAATGTACGCGAGATATTGTACTTTAACCACCGCAAAGCAGCTTGTGCGAGCGTGCAACTTATTTTTAATGTATTAATATTAAATTATATAACTAAGCGGAAAATGTTTATATGAACAAGGTGAAAATATACTTATATAAAGAAAAACAGTATCTTTAAATAATAGAAAATTATTTTTATATAAGCTCTACAGGACTTCTTATATAAATAATTTTCTATTTTTGACATTTAATATATAATGCACAAACGTACAGACAGTTTGTGTTTTTTTTCTTGTTCATGTATTTATTTTCTTTTGTATTTTATGTAGTAAGTGCATAATGGAAGGTAGAGTAATAAATTCCTGTTGGAAGTTTTGAAGTGTCAAAATTTTTTCATGAAACGATGTATGTAGGTTCGGGTCGTACGTTAGGTAAAATTATAGCTTATCGTAGTTATAATCAATTATAATTTTTGAAGGTGTAGTTTGAAATGGATGATAAAATAAAATAAAAATATTAAAAATGAAACTGATTTTATTTAAATAATACCTCGAATACCTGTTTTGTTTTTGTGTTCAAAAACATCTAACAGCCACTCTAGACAATAGTTATTTTTTATACATAACGTTTTTAGGCGTTGAAAATAAAATTTTAAGTAGGATTTTAAATTTTTTTACAACCAATTTTCTTTTCAATTTTGATTATAGAATATTTAAAAATAATCGTTTATTTTTAGTCTTTTCATGAAAGACTCTTTAAATTAACATACGAATCAATGTATTTAAATAAATTTGAAAGAGTAGAATATTGTGTTTGTCATAAATAGCTAAATTAGTTTATATGGCGAGGCATTTATATAGATAGGAGTGATATTTCCGTTTGGTTTTACATATAAATCAAATATTAAGATAATGATATTAAGATATTAGGAAACATATTTATTATCTTTCAAGATTAGATTGAAATGCTTAATTTAATACTAGCGACGCGCTCGCTGCTTCGCCCGCTTGATCTACATAATTATTAATTTACCATTCTGCATTAGTTTTGTTTTAATATAATATATTATTTTAAAGTATAATACTTTGTCAAAAAACAAACTCTATCCTATTTTGAAAAATAAAGTTTCAGCTAATTCAATAAAACAGGTATAGGATTTTTTTCGTACAACATTTTTTAATGTAGTATAAAACTTATTATTTATAAACCAATTGAAACATAACAAGCATTAAATGTTAGGAGGTACAATAGTGAAAACAGCAATTAAATCGATTGAGCCGATTCTGAGATGAAAGAAAGCACAGATAAACAGACCATTGATTTAAAAATCACTGTTACGTAATTAACTTATTTCAATAACATCTTTTTTCTGGTACGTAAGTCTTTCATATACTGACAACGATCCGTAACGATTTAACTATAACTATATGTATATTTCATTTAAAAAAAAGGCGATTTGTTAAATATTTATTTAGAAAACGTATATAAATTTGAACGGAGCGGGACTCGAACCCGCGCCTCCTGGAAACCGACTAGGCTTATTTAAATATATATTTTCTTTCCTAAGTGTGAATTAACACTTTAAAAATGTAGTGAAAAAAAAGATGAATTGTTATTGATTATCTGGGTAATTCTTTTCTCTATGTAGGTGACTCACTTTTATAATGTATAGAAATTTATTGGAATGGAGCCACTGACAATACATGAGAACTAATTAATAAATTCTAATCACAATCTTCCTACGTAGAAGACCTATATCTATGGAACTAAAGGAAATCTTACAGTAGCGCCATCTGTACCAAGTAAGCCGAGTTGAGTAAGTGTAATGCTTTTTGTATTGCACGCGTTTTCTAGTTTGTTTGAATAGCAAAATTGTAGATGTCACTGCATTCTAAAGGTTTGCTGTTGTTTTATTATTATTATTTTTTATAGGTAAAAGGACCAAAGAGTAAAGTGTGAGTTGTGAACTTCCTGCTGTATTCCGCATATATCAGGGTAGGCAGAGAGAACCTAACGTTAAGACTCCGTTCTCTATTTTCCGCTGAATTTTCGAGGCATTGCGTGTTGTGTAGTGTACCAAAGAAATGAAAATACTCATAGATTATAATTAATTTCCCTAAACGGGGATCGAACTCAAAACCGTAGCGTTACAATATATTACTTAATACAAAAAATGTATGAATATATTATAGTTTCAGAACGAAGGACGAAGATATTTCCGTATTGCAACGTTTGATCCTACATGATTTAAAGTTACACTCCTCGGATGGAATACATTCAGTGAACACCAATACATCTAAAACCTAATTTAAATATAAAAACACAAAATATAATTAAAATAAACAATATCACATATAATGCACGAAAACAAATATTCAATACAAAAAACAACAAATACATAAATACATAAACCTCCAGAATTCAGCGGAAAATGGGGAACGGAGTGTCTTAATACTAGGTACCCTCTGCCTACCATTCTGTGTGCGTGAAACAGCGTCAAGCTGATTTATTTTATTTTATAAATAAATACGTATTTATATGTAGTACATATGTATAAATACATATATATTAGTAACATTGGCATTTTGCTCACTGCTGATTGAAATACGTTACAATTCGGAAACAGAGTCTACTATAGCGTGTAAATGGTAAGACCTAAGGGAAGCATTCCTGTCACGGAATCAAGATTCTAGATTGTATTGACAGCTGCCAAGCAAATAGCCTTGCCTTTGAAGTTTGAACGTCTTGGTTGTTAGTAGTAATGAAGTTACTGCGACGTATGTATGTACAGTAACAGCCTGTATAGTAAGTAGAATTGGGTTTTCAAAGTGAGTGTAATTATTATTTTTTTATTTGACATGCTAAAGTTAAATTTATTTATTATAAATGGCGCAGGTGTACGTGGTGTTTTTTCGTCACGCTCTTACAGTCAAAAAACAAAAAAAAAATTGGAGAAAGGAAAAAATAGAAGCAAAAAATCATTAAAATAAAATAGAAATGAGTTAGAATACTTTTTGGTACAATATAAAATTTCTAAACGTTTTTGAACACAACAAAATCCGAAGCTTAAACTTTTCAGTATTCCACAACGTAACAGTTGGAGCAGGCGCGACTAAAAGATAAATTTCGAAATTATTATGATTATCTTTTATATTACCTCATTTATAAAAATATCTATTATTTTTTTTGGGATTTACATCCCCAAATATTATAGAAAAATATTATTATTTTTGCGATATGTGTCTTATATTTCTTTCAGTTTCATGTGGAGGTAGCAGGATAGGAAGCATAATATTAAGATACTCCGCTCTCCACTTTATGAAGAAATTAGGAGGCATTGAGTGTTGAGTGGCGGAACTTAAAACCGCGCTTAATCTCGACACCAGAACGAAGAAATTAAAATATGAAAATTTGCTTTACTCGAGTGGGAATCGAACCGACAACCTGTCGCGTACAGTCACACGCCTGTACCCATACACCACGACTGGCCCCTAGATATATGACATATAACTTTTATGTTTTGTTTTTTTACTACAATCTACAATTGGTATCCGGGATTCCTGATAACGATAACTAATTAACTAACCGTCTCACGATATATTGATAGATTAAAGATTAAAGTGATGTCTTTTAAAAGGAAATTAAACTTCAATCTCAAAGACTCTTTAATTTAACAGTAGTCTATTATAACGGTACACCGCTATTTCTTATTCCGCAAAATCAATTTACTCACAAATTATGTTTGGATTTAATTTGCTGTATACTGCTAGCTTAGACTAATACGTTGACTAAAATGTGGAATGTATTTTATATAAACTTTTATGCTATAATATGAAGGCCAGTCGTGGCGACACTGGTTGTAGATTCGATCTCTACTTAAGGAAATTTAATATTTATTTAAATGTATATATTAATTTTTTCGTTCTCATTATAAAAACCGGTCGTGGCGCAGGGGCACAAAGTGTGACTGTAAACACGATTGGTTGCGGGTTCGATCCCCACTCAAGGAAATGAAATATTTATTTAAATTTATTTTTCTATTTCTTCGCTCTGGTGTCGAGGCAAAGCGCGGCGTTGTATCCCGCCGCTCAGCACGCAATGCCTCCAGAATTCGGTGGATAGTGGGGAACGGAGTGTCTTAATACTAGTTCCCTCTGCCTAACATGCTGTATGCGGGATACAACGTAAAGCTGATCGAAAAAAAATATATGAGAATTAAATTTTTCGACGATAGCGGAATAAACCGATACCGTCACCTTCACTCGCCCCACATTTGTGTCAAACGCAGATGGACCCATTTCATTTAATTATGAAAGTGACAGGTGTTCGAGTGACAAAGAGTTACCTAATATGAAATATGTAAAAGCTTTATGAATAAACTAACTTTTAGATCGTAAAAGATAAAATAACTTTTGAAAAAAAGTATTTCAGATTTCTTTAATAATTATTTTATCTATCTATCTGATATCTCTTTTGATTTCACTGTATATCTTTTTAAATATTTTTTGTATATTCTTTCCTCGCACATAGCTGGGTAGGCAGAGGGTATCTGGGAAACTAGTGCTAAGACACTTTTTTTCCATTGAGACTCTTCCGCTCCCCACTTTCTGCAGCATTGTGTGTTGAGTGGAACTCAGAGCAGTGTATTTTAATTAAATTATTAAATTTTAAAGGTCTTTTTTGCGATTTTTACACGTTTTAAATAAAAATAATTCTACAACTGACCAAGGTTGTTGACCAATGTATTTCTGAATACAAAAACATATCAAGTCTATTAATTTAGTTAAAATAATTTATCTTTAAATTATTGAAAAGATAACATGGTAAATAAATCAAACATTCAAAACTTTATATTATAAATGTGATTATATTATCTGAGATATTGTTTTAAAAACAATTACAGCAATAAACATAATTTTATCTATACTTATAATAAATCTGTAGAAAAGTCGTTTCTGTACATTGAAAATAT